>JAZHYW010010546.1:180000-222168 GCA_037355805.1 Ixodes ricinus | reverse complement strand
TACCTATGTTTTGCGGTGATTCAATTTTTCCAAATTCTGCAGCTAGAAATAATATTGAGAAATCATTCATAGCCCCGAGAATGTCCTTCCTTCTGCTCACCTGGCTTTGTGTGGCTCCTGTTTTAAGAGATGGTCTGCCCAGTGCAAATACCATATTTACTCACATAATGAACACACTTGCATGATGAATGTACCCGCCACAACGGGCATCAATATTTGGATTTTTTCTTTTTCTCGCATAATGAACACCCTTTTAATTTTCGGCTCCGCGAGTCTTGAAGCCAATTTTCTTTTGCCGCCACATGGCCAGGCCAAGTCAAGCCAAGCCAAGCCACTCTCATAATGGCTGCAAGTACGTAGTTGCAGAAGTGATCAACCGTGATGTCGAGCGGCATGCACGCCTAGCGAAGCTGGGGTCGAAAAATTGCCTATCTTTGGATGTGCTTCGTCCATCGGATGCATTGATGTCAACAAACACGCGGTTGTCTGTGATCCGCTGTCGAACAGTGATATCTTGAAAGTGGTTAGGCCTGAGGATGGTCGCATCGCACTCCGTGCTGAGTGAGCTTCGTAGGGTGCTTTTTCTTCGGCAAAAGGCACGCCAAAAGTGCCCTAAAAAGGTTTGCAATTTATAGAGCATGGTTACTGTGGTGCACCCACGACCAGCCATGGGTGCGCCTCTGTCAGTGGAGACGTGCCACAGTACCGTGCCATGTTGTATTGGCACCTAAAATGATATTCACGCAAAGCGTGTAAATGCAAAAATTTTACCCCATGTAACAGAAACAGCTCCCAAATATGTGTTGATTTTTTCAGAAAAAAAGTGTGTTCATTATGCGAGTAAATACAATAGTGCCCTTCCTCACTTCGCTCAGAATCAAGGTGCAGACGGACAATGAAACAATCAGTTCAAATCTCGTACCTCTCTGTTTTGGACAGGACGGGCATTGTACCAGTGTCCGAGGTGTGGCTTTTAAATAGTGACACTGGTGCCATGAGCATGGTTTACTATACAAATCTTACAATTTTATTATTATCCCCTTCAACACACACCACTTCCTTATTTATTTGCTGTTGCATGTCAATTTTCCATTGTTGGAAGCGGTGCTGCCGGTAATCATCTGTTAACCGCTTCAGCAGTGCTGTCGGTTTCTCCTCTACCTCCTACACAGACTGAAAATGGGTTCCCTTCAATGCGGATTTCACTTTTGTAAACAGGGAAAAGCCACACGCAGCTAGATCTGGCAAGTAAGAAGGAATCCAGCCTGAAAATCCTGTTAATGGCCTGAAACTGCTTTACGAACAGAGCATTGTGTTGTGATTTGCTGAGGGACATTCTCTTGTCCCTCGGCAGATCGCAACACTCACCATGGCAATTGCTCCAGCTCACCATGTTCTGTTCATAATGCAGTTTCAGGCCGAAATGAGAATCCCCATGCTGGATCACTCCTTACTCACCAGGTTTAAATGTGTGGGACTTTTCCCTGTTTGCAAAGGTAAAATCTGTATTGAAGGAAACCAATATTTTAAGATTGTTGAAGGGATAAAGGAGATAGCAGTGGCACTGCTAAAGAGGTTGACACATGATAACCTACAGTGGCATTTCAGACAGTAGAAACTTTGTGTTCGACGGTGTATAGATGAGGGAGGGGTGTATGTTGATGTGGATAGCAATTAAGTTGCAAGATTGTAATAATAAACCACGCTTGTGCCGCCAGTACCATTATTTAATAGTCACACCTCATACATTCATGTAGTCACTTTCACATGCTGCATCTTAAAGGCCCCCAGGTTAGCACAGTGCGCCGGTCAAATTGTCCCTCTTTAGTGGTTGCACCTGATGCCATTTTAACCTTCTGCTGCCTCATGGGTCATGTATGCCACATACAAATTTAGTACAGTCATGTCTCAATAATATGCGTGGTTTTTTTCTCCAGAAAAATTGTCCATAAGGGAGTCATCTACAATAACTAGGGGTGTGCGAATACTCGAATATACGAATTCGAATCGAATAGAAAGTCCCCGAATAATTCGATTTGCGAATCGAATTCTTAGTATTCGGTCACTTGAATATTTGATATATTCTGCCAAAGACGCGCGGTCGGCGCGGAGCTGACAAAAAAGCCATTTTTTCTCCCGATGTAAGCGCCGTGATGTTAGACAGACCATGCCAGAAACACCTCTTGGTCCTACCATTCCACAAAAATCAAATGCACAGGTTAGAAAAAGAAAAGTAACGAACGCCACTAACTTTATAGCACGCAGATTTACTCACGATCGTGACACAATCTACACAACCGAAACATCCCGTTTGCGCCGCTTCCAGATTCGCGCCATGCCTAATTCTATTCACGAGTGAAGCCCCTCGTTTCAAATTGAAGCGCCGATGTCAAACACACTTGCCGCACACACAGAAATCGGCGACTGCACGATCACAGAAAGAAAACCACGTTAACCACGCCGATGAAACAGCCGAGTGATCACTGTCGCTCTTTTGGAACCGCAAGCCGCAAATTCCGATTCGGAACGAAACGGGACGGAAAAATAGTGTGCCTAGATTCGAGAGGGTTTCCAACCGTTCGATAGCCGCGTTTGAATTACGAACTACGAGAAGATGACGAAAAGACGAAAGCGTCGATCGGACTGGCGTCGAGGCTCTTCCGTTTGCTCGCCCTCGCCTTCTTCCTACGCGACATTTCAACACATGCGCACTTACGACCAATCTGCGCAGGAGCTGTCTCCGTGGTTTCAGTTTCGCTTGCTTCCTCTTTTAAATCTAGGCTCTCTAAAGCACGATAGATAGACGGAAAAATGGATGCATAGCGACAGTAGGCTGGTGACTGGCGCCACCTAACGACGTTTTGTTTTCTTACTTCGGATTATATTGTTTAAGCCTGTTTACTCAGATTTAACACCCATCTCTTTATTTATGTGAAATATAATCCCGGGTGCCCTTTTAACGAGAAAAAAAAAAAGGCACGCGTGGCTGCAACTTTGGTATTTTTTTACGTTTAGGGTAGATAGATTATGTTTGCGCCATAAAATTGGATCTTTAGTGCCCAACGTCCAACAGCAACTGCTTTTTTTATTTTTTTATCCAGATTTCTTTGACATTTTAGCTTTTGTTTCGCACAAGATGCATATTCTGCACCAGGCGCACACTCTGCACATATAATCATCTCATTCGCAGCACACTTTGAAAAATTCCTACAAATAAAATCACTATTCAATATTTGATTCAATATTCGGCTTTTTTTTCTTGATTCGATTCGGTTTTCGATTTGAAAACTACTATTCGGTATTCGCACACCCCTAATAATAACGAATCAGGGTCAAAAACATTAAGTAACAAGCATAGCTCTCTCTGCTTACGTTTTGTCATTGTCTTTTCCACCTTCGAATGGACCACAGAAGCGTACAGTCTTGCCTCTTATGCACAGGGAATGTGCTTCATCATGTATGTCATCCTTGAAGGGAATTACATACCTTTTGGCTGGAAAGCCCGAAAAAACCAGACCACCTTTAGGAGCGCAGGCCTTATCTCACGATGGGCAACAGACAATAGTGAGTTCCGGGTACACACTGTCACATCTGCAATTTAGTCTTTTTTTTTTTTTTTTTTTTGGGGGGGGGGGGGGTTTGGGGACTCGCATTCAAAATAAAGAGACGGTCAACATACAATGGACTATTGCGATTTTTGTGTATGCAAACTGCGACCTCTGCTGTTCGCTAATTTTTCTTTTTCTTTTTCTTTTGGGTTTGTATAGACCCGAGCCCAAAAATATAAAGACCAGCAATGAACAACAAACAACCTCTGTGGAATACTAACTTTTTCTTCTTTTTTCTGGTGTTTGCGGGCCCGTGTCCATAATAACGAGACAAAAATGCCTGTATTTACTCCTTTTATCCCCAAAATAGCCTTCCATAGTCCGGACCATGGGGTCCTATATTAACAGGACAGAATTGCATGGCAAGCGACTGATCCCCAAAAATTTCGTCCATATTAATGGGGACCATATCAGCGAGACATGACTGTATAATGTGTTTTTTTTCTAAGACAAACAACAATATAATGAAAGGGAACTTGCATTAGCACACCTCTAATATTGCCATTAGCCTTCCCCGACTTGGCGGCCACTTGGAACATGGTGGCTTCTGCAATTAGGTGCCTAATTAACAGATATATTTGAATAACTTTCTAATAAGTAAAAATAGATATATAGTTTCACTTCGAAACTTGCTGGGCATCATCAAAAACCACTAAATCAGTAAAATTCAAAACAATTTGGAGCGCATGTACTGTTTTCCTGCGTCCCAGAAAGATTCCAAAATATGTTGCGCCCGCAAGGATTTTATGTTCCTTATCATTCTCATCTTCATTCTGTCAGCCTTGTGCCTGCATCCAATATGGTGGCTTTCTTCGCAGGAGGACACTTCATACATTCTCCCAATCTTTCTATAATTGACTGATTTAGCAGTTTTTGATGGAACTTTGTGCTTATTCTTAATAATTAAAAAGTTAATTATGCAAGACTATTTAACAACCTCATTATTTTAAACATTATGTGCCTCATTAAAGGTCCCTTAACTGTGACTAATACAGTGGCAACCCTATTTCTGTGCTATGCATAATTTTTAAACTATCCGATTGTCACTTTGAAGTAAGCACCAGGTACATAAAATATATGACAGCAATGATTTTTGATGGAACCTTATGTTGATCCAGACAGGGTAATATCCCTGGTTCCAACAGCTACCGGTATGTGTGGTCTACAGTGTGGTTTATGCACTCTGTTTTTGAGGGATAAAGGCATGGTTTTGGTTTCGAGCTTGCTTTGCACATGGGTGGTCCCTCCTGCCAAATGTTATAGCAAACACTTTACGTTCTTAACATGCAAAATTTCAGAAGCTTGTCTGTGATCTTTTAAGAATATCTCAGACATTATGAATGCCAGTTTTTACATTATATATATATATATTTTTTTTTACCATATAAGGCACAAATCTATTTTCGGAACTAATCTCTTAGTTCTAAAGGAATTCAAGAAAAATGATTTAAAGGCAATGTTCATAGGCCTAAAACTTACAGGAAATATATTTTTCATCAAGATAGCAATAATGCAGTAGAGGGTTAAGGCAGGCTAAGTTCCCACTCCCGTCTTTTGCCTATGGGCGTCACCAACTGCTTCATGAGATATTTTCTCCAACTTCATCTCCTGGATGGTACCCTTGCAGAATAGGCACTGTCAAACATCATGATTCTTTTATTGGAATGTTAGTTTGTTACATGAGATCCTGTTGCCAATAAATTTAGTAAGCCCCATAAAGCTGATTCTTTGTAAATGTTTAACATCTTCAGTAAAAGGTAAATAGTGCCGCATGCATGGTCGAATGTTCACCGCTCGAACATTCTATGCCAAACACTCGAGATACTGCTGAGTGTGGTAGATGAGAAACCCGGCATGGTCTTGCCGAGTCAGTCTAACCTGGTGTCATGCCAATACCTTGTCGCTCGCTTTTCTTTTTGGTTTCTTGACACCCATTCTTTTGTTTTTGGCACGAGTTCGCCCCATTAAACTTTCAGTTTCCCACTGAAAGCTGCATCGTCGCCTGTCATTTGTGACAATATATATAGGTGCTTACTTGCTGAACAAATAAAAGGCATCTGGAACGTTCGAACAAAGGTCTGAGGTTTAATTTAGATCACTTAGGGACCTTTTTTTATGCACCCAAAAGCTCGGTTACATGGTACCTTCTCTGCAATAAGTCTCCGTCATATCCAGGCACCTCGGCTGATTCGAACCCAACAACTGGGGACCCGTAGGCCAGCGTAAGGTTTTTAATGGGAAGTAGTTGGGGTTTCACTGTGCAAGCACCTTTTCAACCTTCATCAAATGTTTAACAGAAAGATCAAGAGCTCATGTCAGTATCCCGTTCACAGTTTCCGCAAACAAGTGCATGTGAAGAACTGCTCATCTGCCTTATTTTTTTTTTGTTGTACAGAATGAAATTGCAGAACGGGTTATGAAGACACGCAGTTTATATGTAGTTTGAAGGACAAATTTGCCTTTCTTATTTGCGTGTGCCAAACAGTGGTGTTTTAAATATGTGTAAATATTGTATAATGGTTATCAACTTGTGATATTTTCAGTTATCAACCAAAATGACTTACACTTAGTACCTGTGTATGCTAGGTAATTTCCCTTGTGGACGAGTTAGCTTTTGTTATATTCTGTGGTGCTTTCCCTTGGGAAATTGGCAAAACGAGCCAGCTGGGTTGCTGTTGCCTGGAATTTTGGTTTTTACATGTAGAAATGGGAAATGCTTACTGTACACAAGCAATTGTTATTTACGTATTATGTTCTTCTGTGTCCAAATTCATTATCATCACTCAATAAAGATGTTATGATTATTGAAGTGCTTGTAATTATTGAGCTGGATTAAATAAAGGTTTAGAGTTGTGCTGCATATTTATTTCTTGAACACCATACTTTTCTGTTTTTAATTAGTAATAAAAGAATGGCTGATTCTGCTTGTTAATAAATCATGGGCCGTTGCTCGGGCCTTAAGGCCCAACATTAGAGTCTCTTAATATGAAAGTAATAATCCCCTATGAACCAGCCTTCGGCAGTATACACTGTGGCGATCAATCAAATAGAAGCATATTCCATGTGCTAGCATATGACAACAAAAGCCTTCATGGCCAAAGGCATCTACATGCAACCCTGCTGAGGTTAGGTGCAAAGTGACCAGTAAATGGTACCACTATTCATTGTGCACATTTATGACAGTACTGGAAAAAAAAAATTTAAAACAGCTTTTTTGCTATTGGCGACGAGATGTTTTGGTGGCGCCACCTCTCGGCAGCCCTCCTCTGACGGATCTGGTGGGATGCGAGCAGACGACGTGCTATGTCGAAGCACGGAGTGCCTATGTTAGGTCGCATTTATTCCGATTAAAAACGGTTTATTTTTTAAACAAATGTGCATGACGTTTTTGTGAGTGACCTTTCCAATAAAAAAACAGCGCTCAAAATTGCTGTTTATATATAAAAAAAAACTTCAAAATGTTTAAAAGCAAACCTGAAGCTTCACATTGCAGCTTGCGTGGCCTGCGTCAGGGCTATTCACAGCCTCTCTGATTCTCGTTTTTTTTCTGATTTGTAGAGGCTGGTGTACAAAAAAGATTTTACATTCACCAGAGTAAATGACGTGATGTCTTCTTAGCTGTGCACGTTCTCACAGTTGTGTTGCAAAGCGCCGCACACTTGTTTTAGCAACGTTGACCTGCCGGTACCGACGCTTCTATTCAAGCTTGACTTGACAGTTTTTGACGAGCAAACACTCGTCAGCAACTGACGCTTAGCTTCTCCCGTATCGAATACGTGGCAAAGAAGTTTGTTACATCGCGAACTCTGCTCGAAATAAAAACAAAAATCTGCATAAATTCTTGAATTGTCGTACATGGCCCGGCAAATTCAGGCGATTGAAAAATTGGCTCTATCATATGTTTACTAAGAATTGTTTACAAATTTAAAATCGCTCGCTGAGAAACGAATCACGCATTATGGGCTTTTGGGTTGACAAAATTAAACTTACAAACGGAAGTAATTCATAGCAAGTGGTGTATACCTCATTTGTTGGGACGGTGAAATGTCACCGACTGGCTAGATTTAATTTAAGACGTTGATCGCGAGGGGGTCAAGCATGTTTCGCGTGGACCGGGTGAATAAGTAGAGATTTAATTGAAACGACTCTGGAAGCCACCCACCGGTTCTTCCCGCCAGTTGCTCTAAAGAAATGTTTGTTTACTGGCCTACACAATTAAAACAAAAAGGAATCAACTCGGAACTATAAGAGAGGAGCACTCACGCAAAATATTGAACCAACAGGATACATATGGAGTCGCTTTCACTGAAGTGTATCCAGCTTTTTGTACTGGGGTAGAGAACAGCTTACCACCATCCCAGCGCCTCCACACCTCAACGCCAAAAGTGTTTGTCAACACGACTACGCGTGCCATGGTTTGAAGCTTTGGTAAAATGTCCTACTACAAATGTCACTTCACCAAACAAACACAACACGTGAAAAAGGCTGCCGTGCGTTGCCCAAAGCGCACATGAAGCGAGCTGACGAACCGAGGGATCCAAGATCTGCGCAGTCTGTCCCAGTCTGTCCTACTTGTGACGTCACGAACGATGATGATGACAGCTAGCTAGAGAAGCGCCTCCTGTAGTTCGCGCACGCCGCCAATAGCACAGCTAGATTGTGTCAACGACCCAATCCTCTGTGTGCTAGACTTAGAGTTACATATGACAAGTGAATAAACGGTTTTATTTCACTAGTTTCAGAAAGATTTCATATAAATGTACATAAATATAGTAATATATAGAATAATGTACTTGCAATTTATTTAGTATACATTTTGCCAGGTGTCTTTTTATTGTATTAATAATGTCTTATGAATATATTTATTATTCTACTAACAGAACACATTTGAAATATTTTTAATGTATATTTATCTTGCATTTATGCATTTTAATTGTGTTTGAAATGTGCTTGCTGTGTAGCATTATTAAATGTATTTTTAATGCATTTTGCAAAATGCATTTTGAATTTTTGTAAAAATTGTGTTAGTACATCTGTAGCGTATTTTTAATGAACTTGTGAATGTAAAATACATTTGAAATATGTTTAAAATATGCCTATATATATTTGAGATGCATTACTTAGGATACGTGTAATCAACTAACAAGCTCAAAAGTAAAATGCAAAAAATAGTAATATATGTATAATAAAAAAGATCAAAAGTATATTACAAAATCATACTAGTATCAGCAAAATTAACTAAAAAAAGCATGTAGGTATAACACTATAAGCATAACTAAGTAAAAAAAATTGAAAGTACAATACAGCAGGCATATTAAACAAACGAGATGGACCGAAAGCTTGAGCTGGGAACCTCCTGGGTTCGATCCCCACCGCCCCCGCCCGTTTCGATCTGGATGAGCATCGTACCGGGGTGCGGTCGTGTACCACTACTGCGTGATGCACGTTAAAGACTCCAGGTTAGCGGTTGTACTGCACTGGCTAAATTTCTCATCTACTGCTAAGAGACCGATCACCTGTTTAGGCGTATCTCCATCAAGGCTGTATAAACATACAAAGCAAGCCAATTTTGTTTAACAAACGAGATGAAAAGTGTGGTACAAGAATAAAAAAATAACAAGATAAAAATTACAGTGTGAGCTCGTAGAGCTGAGAATGTACTATACTTTGGTATATGACATCTTGTGTCTACACTATAGACCTTTGCAAGAAGAGCTCTCTGGCCGCCGCCATTTTGCGACTCGAGCGACCCCTATCATCCAGAAATGTCTGCCACCCGCCTTAGCTGTGGAAACATGGTTAACGCGACTCCCCACCTGAATTGTGTATTCGGAGTTCGTCGTCATTTTATGAAAGATTTTACTTTATTCACCTGTTCAGGATGCTTACCCTTTTGGTGTTATCTTTCCCTGTGAGAGCCAGGGAAAAGCAGGGCTCGTAGCCTGCTCGGCCTTCGCGGGAAACGAACGAAGAGAGCGAATGTCAAGCAGCCCGCGACGGGGGCCGTTTGACGTTCTTCTAGTATTATTTCCGTCGAGATAATCTCCCGAAAGCCTTCCCGGCTATGTTCCCGGTCTTCGCGAAAAACAGCATATAGAGTCGGGTGTGGCGTATGGGGACAGAATAGACAGGTTCGTTTATTTGTTTTGGTGCTGTGTAAATGAGCAGCTCTCTTAAAAACGTGCCCCCCTAAAACAAAAATTGGTTTGTGTTTGTTTGTACAGCCTAGAGCTCAGTCTGCCTCAACCGCCGACTTGTCTCCCAGTTGTAGAATAGAAATTTAGTTAGTGCAGTACAACCGCTAACCTGGGGTATTTACCGTGCATCACGCAGTAGTTATACATGACCGCACGCCGGTTCGATGTTCATCCAGATCGAAACAGGGCAGGGGTGGGGACTGAACGCAGGATCCCTGGGTTCTGAAGCGTGAGCTTTCGCTCCACGTGCTCCGAGCTGGTGTGCACTAGCCCACTCGGCCACCGATCCCACCGATCTTCAAATATTGATTTGCCTTCGTTTTCCCAAAAAGAAGAAGAACATCTTCCGAACTTATAACTTGTAACATTTGTGTGAAAGCTGTCTAATTGCACGAAACAAAAGCTCTAATGACAATCGCCTCTCCAAAAGGAGTCGGCTCGTCAGCTGTCGTTGAATTTATGCCTAGATGACGTCACAACTTCAGAGTTTTGTTTTGCTTGTTGCTCTGACGCTTCTACGTCCTAGCGTCATCCAAAGAGCAGCTCGCGCATTCTATATCGCCCAATATCGGTTGTGAAAAGATGTTGACAAAAATTGCGTATTTGCTTTTCAGCATTGTGCGGCAGGCTGGAAAGGGTACGGTGCAGTGGGGTATACAGAGCTGTGCGCTGAAGGCACGAAAACGTCCAACTATGGTGCCTAAAATGCGTCTTCGACCGACGTCTTTAGGGTCCTATACCGGCCCATGCATTTAAGGTGGTCTCGAAGTGGCAACGAATGCGGAGAGCAAGTTCGTCTGCTTCTTGCGCAGGAGTTGCGGTGACGTCAGAAAGACGCCGAGCTCTGATTGGCTATCATTGAAGGGATAGTTGGGTAGACCTCAAAGCAAACTGCCTCGAAGTCTACCCACTATCCTTCCTTCAGAGCCAATGAAAGCTCGGCGTCCTGACGTCACCACAGTCCCTGCAAAAGAAGCAGACGAACCTGCGCTCCGCATAACGTCACAGTAGCCGGCCTGTCAAGGTGTCCAGTGTCTTGATCTTGGCGTTCGGTCGTTGAAATTGCGACAAGTAGGAGCGACAGCAATCGTTCGCAGCGTCCCAACTCTGGGGCTGCTGTAGTTTCCGAGGGCTGTGAAGCTGAAGAGCGAACCACAGCAGAACAGCCGTCTGCCGCGTCCACCTTCGTCGATGGGCCACCACCGAGATCGCGGCAGGCAACAGCACGACACTCATATGACGTCATCAGGCGGAAGTCGAGAGACCATAAATGTGGGCGACAGGCCAGTCGGAGACGCATTCCAGGCACCCTATTTCTCAGCTTATAGCGAATCTTCATTTACAGGGAGGCGCAATGGGCTGCCGTCATGACGTGTTGGTCGTTGATGATCGATCCGCCGCAGATGTGGTCCTTGTAGCCGTGGATGGGCTCTTTGAGTCGGATGGAGACCATCCATGGGAACTCGAGAGGGTTGGCGGGATCGCCTCCCACGATCTCTGCCTTCTGCCCTGCTCTTTGGCTCTCGTTGGCACCTCGAACACCGCAATCTACAGAAGGTAAGAAAAAACGAAACAAACTCGCTGCAGAACATTTAAGTTACCAACATAATTATAATCGCCGATATTTAAAAACAAACAAAAACAAACAAACATAGGGTTTGGTTTAATATGTTTATGATCTTGCTTGGAGATTCGTTCTTTGACGTCCTAATCGGCAAGCAGAGATTTTTATTAGATCGTTTCGATACCTCCGATAACGGAGGGCCCATCTCTTATCGGATGGGCTGAAACGGTTCCCTGAAATTCCCTAATGTGACAGTTCGATTGACTGCGGAACGACGATAAAATGCTCGGGACTCGCCCTACCTGCGACTCTTAAGTTGTCGGTGACTGTTTAAGAAAAAGCCACTTTTATTAGATCGTTCCGATACTTCCGATAGCGATACCCTGTACTGCGCTGACGCCTTTGCTCATGCATCGTACCGTTAGCGGATGTACCGGAACAATCTACTAAATCTCCCTAATAAGAAAAAGGTTTGTTTGACCTGTACAATTGTTTCATGGCCTTTCCCGTGCAAGTAGGACACGTTAAATCTCGCTGCGCTAAATTTTTTTTTTGTAGTTGAGAGAAACGGGTTACAACTTTCATTGCAACAGCTGTACTTGTCAAGGCCAATTCTTGATGAAACCTATCCTTTGTTTTTTTTGTCAGTGACAGATGCGAACTCTACATACTGGGATGTCGGAGCTTAATTGGCTTTGGATTTTACTGGTGTTTGGAGAGAGAAAAAGAGAAACAAAAACAACACAACAACAATATATGGGTATATAATTGCAGCTGTGTATGAAAAAGTCGACTCCATCCAGCTGTCGCTATACGTATATCTCATGAACAACACGTTTCGCTGTGTGGCTTTTATTCTTGTTTCTTAAAAATTGCACTTGCCATTTTCGGCGATGGTTATATGCTTCATGAGACGAAATTTATATCGAACAGCTTTCGACGTTTAATATCTCTACGTCCGATGCCAGCTCTTGTTTAAAAGCCACAGGTTCCATTGCAATTAGACGGTTGCATTATCTGTTATCACTGACAGCGCCATATCTAATCAACTAAATTGAATCGATACAAGATAGTGCGGTTAAATTTATTTTCAAATATTACTTTTTTCATACAAGTATCTTGCAGCTAATAATTATGAGAAAGCCGAGCTTCTATTACCTTTTACGAGGATGAGGCACATTTGTTGCTACTAATATTCGTTCGTAATATTAATCATAATCAGGGTTTCCTTCTTTCAGAGTGTGAAATTTAGAGTGTAAAATTCAAGTCGTGCTTTACTGAGTCTATACTTTACCCAAAAAATTTAGGGTTTATCGGGTAGTATTTATCAATACTCGAAATAAAAACAAATATTATCCCGATACAAACGCTTTTAAAATTCATATCTCGTCTTTATCGATGGATATATTTTTTTCAGAGTGATTTTCCGTTGGCGCTTTTGCCATTGTCAATACAACCGTCCCCTAAAACAAAACATGTTAATAAGTTTTGCTTAGGTAAAAATCGATACTTTTGTTATCACAAAACTCCCGGATGTAATCGCCGGGTACCTCGTTTTTTTCCCATCCTATTCCACCGCTCAGTCCCGCTACTGCGCGGGGTGGCATTGTGAAAAAGGAACATTGAAGAGTCAGTTGCCCCCTTTCTTATGAAATCTACGGGCTCATAGCTTTCACTGTGATCAATGCACAACCCCTCCACCCTCTATCTATGCGCAGGTTCACACACTTGCGACGTTTTACGACCGTGTACCTTAAAGCCTCTCAAAATCTACGAAAGAAAACTCTGGTGGCGTCTATCAGAGTAACAGTGGAACACTTGTCATTTCTGTATACTTCCTCTTTATTTAGCAACATAATATTTTTCTTGACTTGGAAAAAAATTGACGACATTTTAAACGAGTATTTTTTTTAAAGAGTACGTATACATTTGTTCTAGCAAATTCCGCAACACCTTCACTCTAGTGAAATGTCGGTCACCTCCTATAGATGGCACCAGTGTGCCAGTGTGTTCTCACGTCATAAGAAATCACAAGAACTTGGCTGTAAGCAGACGGAAGTGTGTGAACATGCCTTTTAAAGGGGTTCTCCGGCGTTTTTTTATGGTGGCCGATTTGTCTGAAAATTGGCTAAACACACCAGCAAACATCGCTGAATTAGTAAGCCAAATATTAGGCCAAAATTATTTTTTTCGCAAAGTTATCGAATTTATAATTTTGGTCCTCACCTTGTTGTTCAAACTGAAAGTCTCTACTGGCAACAATGGAAAAGTGACGCCGGCGGTTGAGGAGTGGCGACAGCGAACGTGGTTTCCAGAAGCTCCGGCGAAATTATTAATTTTTTTGTTTGTCCTTGTTGTAGCGTGCATGGGGTAGTAAGATATATAGTGTAAAGTAGTGATAGGGTGTTAGGGTAGGTTTTGAAGTTAAGTTGGGTTATTTAGCTGAGCCTTAGAGAAGTACGATTATTGGGGTCATGTGACAAGCTTTGTTTAAACGTTTGGCTGGCTAGTGTGACCGTTTTTACGGAGAAGTTTGTGACGACCGGAACCGAGAGGTTTTGTGTTTCTTAACGTTACCCTCATTTAGGTGGATAGCGCGATCCAGGAACTAGATTGTGGTGACAAAGACCGGTTAGTTTTTTTCTTGCCTTATGTGGCTTTTTCCGTGGCAGCCTTTGAAGAGGCAGACCACGGGGTGTTACACTTAGGGCTTTGCCAAGCAGGACAATGTGGTGGGATATTTTGAGTGAGGGGAGGAAAAAGGAGACGCCTGAACACTTAAAAAGACTGTGAAGTCATTTTTGAAAAAAAATAACAGTCGTTTTTGATTTTATATTGTTTAAAATATGTTTATTCCCGCATATACCAAGTCCTAAATTACGAAACCGCCTATTGATGTCAGGGCAAAAGAAAAACATGTGGACTCTTTTTTTCTCGCGGACTGCACTGTGTGGACCAATGAAAGCCTTACAATACGTGCAGATTCCGAATGATTTTTATTAGAACTCGTGTTGAAGAGAGCCCGACAGGTGCACATTCGGATGAGACTCATCTTTTTCACCGCGGGCGAAGCCATCGCTTGCAACTCGCCGACAAGCGCCTTCCGTCGACCACTTCACTCGGAAGAAAATTCTTTCCCAAAAAGGCGTGTCGCGATCTTTGGACACGCTTTTATCCAGGAAATAAGCTACGCATGATTGTAATTTCGGGTTTATTGAAATGCAAAGAGCGTCTACACACTAAGAAAAAAAAGGGTATATTCCTATACTCCTTGTCCCCTATAATACACCCCAAAACTTCACTTCGACGTACAGCTCACTGACGTCGAACCGACGGCACCAACTTTCACGAGCTGCTTGATAGCCATGTGGTACACCTTATTAAAATAGCTAATGTATACGTGTTACTGACTACAAAAAATAAATCGGGGTTTTCTTGGCTCTACTGCAAAACCTCAGTGTTTTCTTTCCCTTGTCTTTAATACGTACTTTAGCTTGTTAATAAGTAATAACGCACCTTTATTAATCCCCTCGTAAAATTTGGGGCCGTCTGTTCGACATCAGTGCACTGTACGTCGAAGTGAAGTTTTGGGGTCATCATATGGGACAAAGGGTGTAAGACGACACCCTTTTTGTTTAGAGTGTACATTGAGTTGTCACCACAAAAGGACAATCTCATAATTGACCTCAGTGCCCCTTTAATACTTCACCATGTAGACAGGGTGATTGATGGCAAGACGAACGCGAAAAAAGAAGGAAGACAGGGAGGAAGGCGAAGGGGAGATGCGTTGCGACGTGTGATGAAGTTGGTGCTATCTGGAAGAAACCTCATTTCCGATTTGGGGGGGGGGGGGGGGGCGAAGCAGGCAGAGTTCATCTGCAGGATCTGTCAAAGACAGGTAGACATACAGGTAGAGCTTAACGAAGAAGGGGGGGGGGGCGAGGGTAGAAAAGCTGGTAGAGAAACTGCGAAAAGAAAGAGACTGTCGGGCGGCGCTAGAGGCCGAGGTCAGAGAGCTGAGGAGAGCCTGATGGCAAAGGGTGAGAGCGTAGCAAGGCCGTTGGGAGGGTTGTTCGAGATATAGAGGCAAGGGTAAAGGCAGATGGAGAGACGTGAGGGGCAGTGGAGACGAAACTGGAAGGGTTAAAACGCAGAGAGAGTCAGATGGTAGGCGCGCAACAGGTGGGTGAGCCGAGGACTGAGGTAGGAGGGAAATGCAGGAGGTAGACAGGACGATGACCGAGATGAGCGGCCAACGCCGGCTTTCAGCCAGATAGTCAGAACAGGTGTGGCCATGGGAGGACAGGCAAACACAGCATCAGAGGGCACGAGAAGGAAAGCGACAGGACATGGGGAAAAGGAGGCAGAACTCAGAATGGTGGGGGTGTTCGGAAGTTCGAATGGTGTCAAGATGGATAGAGGCAGTCCTAAAGACGGTGAGGTATGATAAGAAGGTGCAGGTAGAGGATATGCCGGGCAGGAGTTTTAGTGAGGTAATAGAAGGGCCAAGAGATAGGATCTGGGACAACATGAAGGGAAAGGACCTAATTGTCATACACGCAGGGGTAAATGACGTATTCAAGTTGAAGGGCGGCATCTGGGGAAGCAACTAGTGGCGAGAGCGGCCAAACTCCGGGCCGCCTCGGAGAGGTACACATTGTATTGTGCACCATTTCAGAGGTCCAGAAAATGGGCCGGAAGTAGCCGGGCAGTTTATTGAGGTGAACGGAGTTATACGGAAGATGAGGAGGCCCTCAAATACGACGTGAAGGATATTAACCAGGAGATATATGGGACTGAAGCACAACTCCATTTCTCTTGGGATGGCATCCATTACAGCGTGCCTTCGGGGTGGCAGGTGAGGTGCAGGATGAGACGTAGGGACTAGGATTTTTTTAAAGGTGTATACGGGCCCGAGGAGAGCCCCTGTCTGACAAGGAAAGAGACAACAAGGACGGACAAAACTAAAACTCGCCGGAGAAAAAAATGAGACGTTTACAAATCACTGTAATCCGATATTAGAGCGCAGCTCAAGAGGAAAGTTGTAGGGGCATTGGTAAAAGGACACGATTAGGATTAAGAGCCTCAAGGAAGATTGTAAGGAATATTTGTGGATGAAAGGTAGTATTGGGGGTGTGCCAACACCCTTGGGATTTGTATGTTTGTCGACTGGAAATGATTCGAGGGAGGAAAACGCAGAGCACATAAGATGCATAAAAAGAGACACCAAGGAAATCCGGAAAAGACCATGAAGTACTAATCATAGGAGGTATGAATTCACAGTTGGAAGAATTTTATGGCTATGCGCCAGGAAAAAAAGTTACAGGAGTTATACGATGCCTTAGATCGGGCACTAGTAAACACACAAACCAAATCTCTGGGAAAAGTCACATTGGAGAGGAACAACTCTCAATCGACAATAGACTACTGTATAACGCCCCACAAATTGTACAACAGAATTGGTTGCGTGGGAACAGACGAAGAAGGAATGAAAAGCTTTGAGAGTGACCATAAACGAATTAAGGTTAATTTTGGTAGGACACAGCAAGAACGAAAAAATAGAGAAGCAAGGAATCAAGATAGGTTTTAGTAACACACAGCTGAAAGAACTATCAAAACGAATTGAGGACACAGTGGCCACACACGCAGAGATTGAGTGGTCGTACGATGAATTCGTAAAAATATTCAGAAAGGAGTTGAAGCGAAACCAAGCCAGATTGAAGAACAAATGCGAATACAGGCTAAAAAGCTGGTGGGACAAGGATGCCAAAGCTGCCATAAATTAGAGACAAGAGGCATCCAGGGAGCACAGACGAGCAAAAAAGGAGGTGCTTCAGCAGATGAAATAGAGGAAAAATGGAAGGATTTCCAGGAAAAGACATCAATGGCATATGCTTCGATAGGGAACAATTTTGGAAGAGGCGAAATGAAATGGACAAGAAGAATTAACCGAAATGATCGAAATGCAGCCAAGAAGTTCTGGGAGCACATTAGATAACAGGGTAGAAAGACTGAGACGCGTCACCACTCATTAACTACTAGTGATGTGACGTAGGTAGAACGGGAGGAGGCGTGCCAATAAATTTGGGGCATGACTGCGGAAATGTTTTCATATCTAGAGCTTCCAAAAACCACGAAAAAAAAGAGACAATAGAAGTACCACGTATAACACCAATAGAATGTAAAAGAGACGAAAGCAGGTTGTCAGCAGAAACCTCAAGTGGACCAGGTGGTATACCAATGAGATTCGTTAAAATTCTTGGAAAGACAACTAAAACCACAACAAAGAATAAAAAGAACCTATTGTTGGCGGAGAAATACTAGGCACTTGACGACAAAGCAGGGAGAAGCTGCGGTATAAGGGTAAAGGCGACAGGGACAACATCAAATCCTACCGCCCCATAACGGTAGAGTTTGTCGTATGCAGACTAGCAATGCAGGAGGAGAAGGGCATAGTGGAAGAAGGGTCAGGAACATAAGAATTGTTAGGAGAACCCCCCAATGGTTTTCGCGACGATAGGAGATAATTTGTATGCGGTCACGGAATGCATAGAAATAGCGCAGACGAACCAACGACCCTTATGGATGGCATTTTTAGACAGACAGGGAGTATACAATAACGTAAATCAGAAAATTTTGTGGACACAGCTAAAGGAATCAAGTTTAAATATCAAATTGGTGTGGTTCTTACAGGAAGTTCACACAGACAACACAGTAGCCATAACATAGGAGGCTGAAACCACAGAGCCAGCAGCAATAAAGCGGAGGCTTAGGAGGGATACCCCCTGTCGCCTCTACTCTTCATAATAAACGTTACAAAAATGAAGAAAATAATTGAGCAAGGTGGATTAGGCATCAATATAGCGTATATAGAGGGAGGGAAAACAGCGAGGCAGAAATTGCCAGGCCTAATGTACGCAGGTGATATAATACTTTTAGTAGATAAGCGAGAAGAGTTGCAGAAATTGATTGGAATAAGCGGCGCGGAAGGGAACGCTCTCGGGTTTAAATTGAGCGGAACAAAATCTGGAGTTAATTTTTTAACGACATCCAGGGAGATCCTTTAAAAGTACGGAACATAGACATAGATGTGGTGAAGAGGTACAAATATCTGGGAGTGTGGATCAACGAAGGAGAGAACTACCTCGAGGAATATGAGAGACATATAATTGGTAAGGAAAAAAGGGATTGGGCCATTATGAGACGCAGGGTGCTATGGAACTTCAATATGTACACTCTAAGAAATAGGGGGTGTACAGGGCACTCCCCTTGTCCCATATGTAACTCCCCAAAACTACATTTCGTCGTTCTGTTAACCCACGTCGAGCTGGCAATACCAACTTTTACAAGCATCTTGATAGCTGTTGGATATAACGTATTAAATAGCTAATGTACTCATTGAAGGCTACATTAAGACAATCAAGCTTTTTCTGGCCCTGCTGCAAAACCTCAGTAATTTTTTTTTAGTCTTTGATACGCACATTAGCTATATAGTACGTTATATCCAACAGCTATCAAGCCGCTCGTAAAACTTGGTATCGCGAGCTCGACGTCAGTGGACAGAACGACGAAATGTAGTTTTGGGGAGTTACATATGGCACAAGGGAAGTACCCGTGTACACCCCTATTTCTTAGAGTGTACGAAGTGGTGCGGGGAGTATGGAAAGGGGTAATGGTACCAGGATTGACTTTTGGTAACGTAGTATTGTGCATGACTTCTGAAAATCAGGCAAGATTGGAGATAGGACAAAGGAGATCTAGCAGGATAGCTTTCGGGGTACACTGCAAACGAGGGAGTTCAGGGTAATATGGGCTGATGATCGTTTGAGAGCAGAGAGGCAGTGAGTAAAATAAATTTTTGACCAAAGACTAACAGACATGGAGAACACGCGGCGGGCGCGCGAAACTTGTAAATACATGTATATGAGGCGCCTGAACTCGAAATGGACGACACGGGCACGAAAGCTTAGGTGAAATTCCTCCAGCAAACGCGTTCAGTGGAAAAAGCATTTAAGGAAGCAGAGAGATGGACGTTGGAGAAGAGAATGTAGGGGAACTCAGCTTCAACGATTTATAGGTCACAAAAGCAAGACATAGCGAAGGAATGTTTATTCGATAGTTCAAATGGGAGCGCTCTACTGTTTGAGGCGAAGACGGGAGTCTTAAGAACAAAGACGTATAGGGCCGAATTCGAAGGAGGTGATTGAAACAATTGAGCATGTGATTCTAAAATGTATGGAGGTTAAGGCTGGTTCAGACAGCTGCAACGAGCGCGTTATCTACGACTGCGTCCGTTGTGACCGGAGCGATCGGAACGACCGCTCTGCGCCGCGTGTACACACACCTGCAACCACTGCAACAGGTGCAGCGGGTCGTCAGCACGGCGACCACTTCTACGCTGCCGTCAGCTGTTTCAGCGGTGCCTCTAAAAAAAAAAAAAGGACGCGCTGCCACAACCTGGTGTAACAGAAAATAGACAGACAGTTTCCTATAGCCTCAAGCCTTTTATTATTTTTTTTTCAGGATAGGCTTGCAGGGTAGAGTGGATGAAAAAAAAAAAGAAAAGAAAAAGATGCAGTACGCCGTCTTGGACGATCACGACTTTGCCAATAGTACAAATCTCGCCACACGCCTTTTCTACGATGAGAAAAGACGATATAATCTTAGCAGAAATATGAGCAACGTAGAAATATAATTTCGTAATGACATAGACGTTGCGAACGTTCGAGATTGCTGACACTAATCACTTTCCTCGTGTGATGAATACGCGTGAAAATGTACATCCTTTATACGGTACGCACCAGTAACACCTTGAACTTGAACACACGCATGGAATGCGCAAAATAAGACATCCGGGTGATATTCGAGGACACAAATGCTAAGAAAGCACCACTGTAGTCGAAGTAAACAAACACGACTGCACGGACGTTTCTTGCTGTCTTGAGGGTGCCGCCACGACATCGCCGCACGAGTAGATGGATGCTTCTTCTTTAGTACGTGCTGGGTTGTCATATCGACACGCGACGAGAATTCACAGTCAAGGATAGCGCTTTTACGCGGAACGATGAGCTTCCACCACGCCGACCACGTCGACGATCACCACCGACGCCCTGTTTGCAAACAGAAGGAACCGCGACCGGCACGACCGGCATGCAACGCGCGCGGCCGAGCTCTCCTCGACCTGTGATTGGTCTGCCTGTGCGGTCGTTCCCGCCGTTCCCGAACGTAGCGAAAAAGCTCAGCCCAGCTCAACTCCTTGCGTTGCGAACGAACACGAACGAAACGACCGTTTGGCGCTTCGTTGCTATGGCAACTCGTCGTTCCAACCGGTTGCATTCGTTCGTAAGCGTAATAGTCGCTCCGAACGCAACTGTGTGAACGGGCCTTTAGTCCTGCCCTTCCCGAAAGGTCGACAGACGTACCGGTAGCCCTCAGTTTCGTTGGAGAAGATGGAGGGTGGATTATAGAAGAGTGGAGGAAACGAGGAAGACGTTGGAGCGCTCGTGGAAATTATCTAGGGAAAATTGAATGAAGTACATCTAACAGCTGGGTGACAGGCGGGACAGAGAGAAATTTGGGACTTTCTCCCATGTAGCTCCGGTCCAAAGTCTCAACCCTGTCCCCCCGTGGGTCTGGTGTAAGGTGACGGCGACAAGGTTCAATCAGAGGAAAATTGGTGACTCCCTCGCCCGGTGGGGCGGGGGAGGAGGCGAAGGGTGATATTTTTAGTTTTTCTGCCCGATGCTCCATAGGTCTGTCTGGCGATACACATCATGGCCTGGTAATAGTTAGAGAAACTCATTGGCTTGAAAGGAGAAATCAGGCTTTTGTTATTGTTTTAGTCTAGGTGGCGCAACCTACCGCCCAGTATAAAGGATACTGCCGTTATTATCCATCCATCTATTCAGCGGATCGCAGGCTTTCACCCTTTGGACTGTAGACCGTTTTCTTAACTAATTGAAAGCCGTTTCTTAATGTCAAAACAAATGCTTTGGAATCTCGCTCCAGAACTTGCGCAAGAGCATGAATGAAATGCTTGACTTAGTAAATTTGTTAGACTGCCTGCTCGACCTGCAAGCCTGCCTACCACTGACGTCACGGCTTTAAAAAGCGCGGGTATATTTGAATCTTGGTTTTGTCATCGTTTTCATTTGCCGATTTTACAAGAACCATTCCGAATTTCACAATACTAAATACCAAGCAGTAAAGGGTAAAAGCCTGGGATGCAGTAATATAGTTAGTTGAGGTACCTCTAATATTCGCCGGAGTACCCCTTTAAGAAGCGAAGATAGCACGGTGACTTTTGTCGCGGGCCAGAAGCAAACTACCCGCTGTCCCGAACGAACTTTAACAAGTTAAACAGTAATTCCCTTTTGTCAGTAATACTAGACTTGAAAGAACACTGGAGTGGTCTCTCTTAAGAGGCGCTGACCATGTGCTCCGACAAAGCTTATCTGTAGAACACCGCATTAAACTTTTTTTTTTTGCTATCGTGAAATTCAATTTTGTGTTTATTAAATCGTAGTCGACAAAAATTTTATTGGCGAGCTTTTTTTTTGTATTTTTCCGATGTATCGAAAAACACGAACCGCTAAATATAATTTTCCAATCCTGAAGCTCCACTTTATAAAAGAAAATCAGCATAAAATTTGTTTACAGCCATGTCAGGGTATTTTTTTCCCACGTTCTCTTTACAATTGCCAACTGCAGAGTAAAACAAGATGCCAGCGGACATTGCATTGCTTGAAAGCTAATATTTAAAATTAAAGCATTCGTGCGCGCTATAAAATAAAAAAGTGATGTATGTGTTTTCTCCAAAGCGGTACTGTTATTTTGTATTTCTGACATGTGTAGCTTTTATGTACGTCCGTTTCCTGTTTTCCGTATTTCATATTTTTATGTTTCTTGAATTGATGAATTTCCTCCCTAGTGCATGTCGTTCGGGCAGCTTGCGAAGTTTGATTGAAACAAAACGCGCCCCGTGAAAACAAGTGATTTCGAACGGGCGTACAGTGCGTGCAACAATAGACCATTTGCTGTCTTACCCAAGCATCAAGGAGAATGCAGGGATTGGTGTTCCACGCGCCACACGCGCACGCCTCTCCTGTATAAAATATTCGAAGTAACTAACCAAGAAAGCATTGACGAACGCGCGTGCAAGATACCGTTTGTTTTAGGTTTTTGCTTTGGAAAAGTTACTACTGCTGAGGCCAGCACGTGCGGCGCGTGGAACACCAATCCCTGCATTCTCCTTGATGCTTGGGTAAGACAGCAATAGGTCTATTGACAGGAAAACACGGTCTCCCGATTTGCTTCCCTTTGCTCAACTCATGGCTAAGAGGCTACCTTCAAAGACATTATAATATGGTTCTTGAAATATTATGACAAACCTCACGACTGACCCTTGCATATCTTTTTAGCCACGGCATGTGCTTTTATTCTTGCAGTGAACCAATATGACCAGCACAGTACGTCCGCTAAGTCTTCGCTTCACTTTACGGCGGGTAACAGTGGACGCCATGCGTCATCCCAGCGTGATGCGTGATTCCGTGGTCCTCCCAAAGGTCACGTGACACTCATCCGGCATTGAATTGACTCCGATGGCTCGCAGCGGCGGCTCCAGGCCACCGCAAGTTGAAACGGGTTATAACGTGAGGCCTCTGTCTCAGACGCTGGTGATTATACGAAAGAATGCCTGTGCGGCACCTGGTCCTAACGAATGCATCCGAGCATGAGGACGGGGCTGCTGCTCAACGAGCCTGTTGTACCAGCTGTAATCCAGTCGATGGAGCTGGTCACGTGCGAGTGTACCTAAATTTTAGAACGGGCGAGGAGGAGTCAAGAGCTTCGTGTAACACGCATGCCATTGGCTAAACACAGTCGGCCACCGCTACCCCGATACACTTACTTAGATTGTCCTCATGCTTTCCTGATGATTTAAGACCACTTGACGAACCACCGCTGTAGTGGGCTATTATAGACCTTTTTTGCAAGTGCACCGCCATCTTGAATTATCGTCACTTCCAGTATGGGCGAAAACATTGTTTTGCCTTTGCCACGCCAATAGAAGGCATTTAGGATATAAGCGTAACCGTCACACTTTCTCGTTTTGCCTCCCCTCTATTTTTTTACTATTTGCAGGTTGAAACGTTGGATTATTTTTTCGTCGCCCATACCGGATGCGCTTATTAGGTGGCTGGGGACGAGAGTACACAGAAAAGGTCAATAGAGCCACTACGAATTTCGTCACTCTTTTCCCCGAATTCGTTGCGGGCGCCGCCATCTTGGCGCAGAGAAGGCGAAATTACAGTTCAATATTGAGATTTTGTAAAATTTAGGCAGGGTGTTAAGAAAAGCTATGCGGTATTGCTCTACTCTCTCGCGGACTGGCTTAACAATTTTGGAGGACGGATTGTTTTTTTGCGATTTTAGATAAAGCTTCAGATGTCAAGCAACAATGATCTTAAGCGCCAAGCAGGTAAGGCGGCGCAAGTTACCGCCCGTTATGAAGGGTGCATTCGTTAGCATTCATCCATCCATCCGATGGCTGAAACACGGTTACTCTGAACTTCTGAAGCATAGCTTAATTTGTGCATCTAGTGGGCTAGTATAGGAAAGGTGTAGCAACCACTGGCATCTCTGAGTGGTTCCAGAGCGGTCCCAGGCTTCGTGCGTCATGTGTTCCGATCACCATGAGTACCAGCTGTAAGTTGGCAGAAACGCAACAACGGCAAATACCAGGTAATATTTTTGTTTGGAAATTGTGCCCTAAATAAATCCCAGTAGGCTAAAAATATAAAAAAAGATAAAGTGGGTCGTGCTCCAATTTACGGCTGAACAATACGTCTACATACAGAGTGGAATGTAAAATGCTCGATCTGCCCATTGATTTAGTATGTTCTTTTCTTCTAGACTTGGAGTGTGAGTTGGCGCTTTTTCCAGCATACCGAGTTATACCGCCCGTTGCAGGCATTAATTCCGGGACCGCTCCCGCCCGTGCGGTTGTCACACCTCCCTTTCAGGACCCCCATACCATCACTCAACCGTTTCCGCGGCCGTGTTAAGAGCAAAAACGTTGGTTAAAAATATAATTTGCTGGCCATCCTGCTACACCTTGCGGTTGCCAGGCAACGAAGCACAAAAATGTATTCTCTCGATACCGCTTTTCTGCCGCACGCTATCTTCGTGTCTGCCGCTATCTTCGTGTATCCGTTTAGAGTTTCCTCGTTCTTGGTCTCCGTGAACAAGAGAGCCATGATTGGGGTGGATGAACTTCAGACAGAGCCATGAAAGAAGAAAATTGCACCCAAAGACATGTTCGATTTGCATTGTTCAGCCCATACCTATACACCTGCCACTTTTTCGTCTGCCCCCGTTCGGAATAGTGTTTCAAGTGTTCCTGTCCAGTCGAGGACAACAAGGCCTTGAAGAGACCAGCAACCCCTGAACCCCACCAGCCAGTCTTCGAAGAAAGACTGACTGTGACTATACGATAGCACCAGGAAGTTGTGACTACGTAAACGCGCTACTTGGGAGCATGCACATGGCGTGACACTTTTAGCAAGAACCAGCGATTACGGCGTTTCTCTGTTTTCTCTCTCAGAATCTTAAAGCAGCAGTCACACTGATCATGCATCACACGAAAGATATACGGCGTTTTGGTGCAGACCCGATGTCTGAATTATCTGCGGTCTAGCCTCAAGCATGTTGTAAGCATGTTTGCCTCATACATGCTTCGAACATGACTGCGTTCATGTTTTGTGCGGTCGATGTGATATGACCTGTCGCATACAAGAAAGGAACATGCCTCGGACAGAGTCTGCAGACTGACGCCCTTGTACGATGTAGTGGCAGCCTGGCCGCGTCTTAAGCTTCTCATCAAAACTACTCGGGTGGCGGAAAGTGCACCTTTGAGGCACCACACAAGCGGTAACGTTTGATGCTTTACCAAAACCCTGTCCGAACAAAATACGAAAAAAAAAAGAAGTGCCATTGACGTGTTCGCGCTAACGGTGTCATTCAGTGTACTTTTTTGTATTTGTAGCAGCTCTTTTTGGGATTAGGTGCTAGAGTTTCAAGGATCATTAGATCCTATTAGAATAAAATGCTAGGCCTTCTCCTGTTTTCTGTCAGAGGAGAAATAATGCCATAACATTCGGGATCCTTTGCATCTCTTCAAACGTCCGTCGGCCAATACCACCTAGAATATCACGGCCTGCGTGTGACGTCATTGATAGTGGATCCCATGCGGCAAACACGCTGAAGTAGCGGCAGACGCGTACGTCTCCATAGGCTTCGCCTCGTACTCTAGCGTCGCGCTTGTCGTGAGACGCCGCAAGACGCGCTGTCCTCGATGCTGACGCAAGCTGGGCGAAGCTGGGTGGATCCACTAGTGATGACGTATGGAGGCAGAAGGCGCAGACCTTATCTTCTAGGTATTGGGTGGTATTGGTGATTTTCTACGCGGTCGCCGCCATCTTGAGCAGCGGCACTTTTCGGTATGCGGGAAAAGATCGTTTTGCCCTCGCCACGCTACTGGAAGAAGTTTACGTTATTATCGCGACTTATATAACATTCTCATTTCTGTCTTTTCTACATTCTTTTACTGTGTTCCGGGTTGTATTGCCCTGTTTTTTTTTTCATCGCGTATTTTAGATTTTTTTAACTACGTGGCTGAGGACGAGGTAGCAAACGAAAATGATCTGTACTCTAATTCAGACTTTCCCAGAAAGTTTAGCTATCGAGCCGAGACGGAAGGACGATCTCACGATTTGGTGGCACCGGATATACTATCGCATTTAGTAAAAGAAGAAATCTTGTATTCAGCATGCAATAACTTCTCTGATAAAATACAGCGTACACCGAAAAAGAAATGGCCTTCAACACCAACTAAATGACGATAAACAAGCGTGTGGAAACGTTAAAAGTCTGGGCACTGCACATATGCAGAAGGCTAGCTCTGTTTCACAATAACTGTTTGCAAAGCAGCGACCTACAAGCTCGAATATGCTGCATTAAAGTACTCTTTCAGTGCAGGAGCGCGGGTGCTCGGCAGTACCGTTCGAAGCACGGAGCTGACTCTTGTTGTTTCTGCTACACTCTAACCTGAAGTAACAAAGACACGTGCCAAATGCCCACACCTCCGCGTCGCGTAATTAACGTCGGTAAAGCGCTACTGCCCTGATGTGAAGATGTTCGCTTATACGACATCAGATACATATAGGAGCGTGTGAACCAACCCAGACTATCTAGGCCTAGATGCAGGCTCTCACTTAGTGTGGGACTGCGCGGGGCCTCGCGAGAAGGCTCAGGAGCAGCTTGCGACACGGCCACCCCGACTCCGGCTAACCCTTCACTGTGAATGGACCAAACTCAACCACGGCAGTAGTCGGTCACTCAAAGAAACGCTATTCATCCGTCATCGCGTTGCCGCGGTCCTCCGCGATTGGGAGGCAGCATTTAATCATCGATTCATCACCTCACTTTTACTCTTTCTCCACAATCCATCACCCAATGAAGCCACAAAGCCAGGCGTGGTGATCGTAATAGAATACACTAGATCCTGGAAGAGTAGCACCAATCTCTCCTGTATGTATGTTCGCCAGTTTGGTTCATGAAATAAGCAGTTTCTGTTTTTACCTCTACATTCTTGGTGAACCTATGCAAATTTGCGTGATACGGTTAGCTTTACGTTTCTTGTACACCAAGATTTTTTTAACCACACACCGGCGAAACGACTATACATCTTCGTTCCCGCCACCGCATGCGGCGTGGGTGCTTGGAGTCATTGAAAACAATTTTCCTGTCTTGAAATACGCAAAAGAGCAATATCACAGTAAGAAATTTGTGGAGATGAGCATGACTGATAAGTTGATTGCATGCACAGTACCAAAGACGCTCATATATAGTAGCGAGGAAGGCTCTCAGTACGATGATGCTCCATAGCGATCTCGGCGCGGCTGGTTCAGAACGACCTGTTCGAAGCTTCGCATATTTGAACGGATCGAGATCAGGGTGTGAAACCGGAACCGAACCGACGTTATTTTTAGCCGAACCGGAACTGAACCGAACCGAACCGAACCGAAACCTTCTCCGCCATCTTAAAACTGAACCGGAAGTGAAACGAAAAAAAAATATAACGGCGACTGGTTGAAAGCGGTTCACGGGATTTTTCTCTTTTTGTTAGTGTCACGAACTAATATTTGGAATAAACAATGGGCAGCTGTGTTTCTATTTACTGATCAAATCGTCGTATATAGAAGAATTGCGATGTTTGATAAATTGTGGGTTTTCGTGGCGGTTTTGTGTTAAGGCACTGTGATTAATCATGTGTCACGTGGTCACGTGACATCATGGTGCCACCGCATGCTGTAATGTAAAGTCACGTGGCCCTGTGACACGTGACTCACTACGTCTAGTCGAATTAAATGCAGAACGTCACTAGATTTACTAGAGTTGTTGAGATCGTGACGTCACACGGCATCACGAGTTCGCACCCTGAGTAACGTGACACCGTGACGTACTAGATTGTCATGAACCCGAGTCGAGTGCTGGGATTCACGACAATAAGCATCGCTAGAACATACGGGTAATGGCTCGTGTTACGTCAAGGATGAGAATAGCCGAAGTCTAATATTGTCTGAAGCTCAGCCCAGGCTCTATTCTTTGTTAACCCCAGCGCATGGCTAGGTTTGACACTGATGGTATATAATTAGCGTCAGATCAGGTGCCCTGTTGTTCTAATTGCAAGTTGAAGACGGGGAAGCTGTTCCTTTATTTATTCTCCGCGTCTGCCATTGCCCGAAGGAAACCCTATTGGGTGTTTTTCAAAGTTATTAACGCCAGGGATTGGTATTTAGCGGTATTTAATAAAAGTACATAATTGTTGCGCGAACCATTTTGAAGGTGCGCATTATTGATGAAATCAAACATGTTTTCGTTGTTGCTGTACGGCAACAGAGAGTGGTCTTCGAGAATAGTGTCATTGAAAGGACTAAATGTGGCTTATCCATCCGATGTTACATATAACTACAAATTCTAGAGCCTCAGAAGCTGCTCTAAGTCTCACAAGTGTCGTTTTAGACTGTGAAATAAAAGCAATGGAGGATTACTGTTCACAAGTGACACAAATATAATTGTCGATTTAGCACCCCCAAGCAGGGAGCTAGTACCTCAGAAATAAAAAGTACTCTAAAGAAGCAACAAAAAGATAAAAAAAAAAATGAAAATAGAAAAACGGGGGAGAGGGGAAGGGGTAGATAAGAAAAAAAAATACTGTGTTGTAAAGATTCCTCTTCCCCGCATCTTCGGCACAGACCAAAAAGTGTGGCCCCGGGAAGCTACTTTGTTTGCGAAAACACATCTTGTCAGAAAGTGCATTTTTCGTGGTGCCAGACCCTCGCGTCGTTCCTCACGACGTTGCACCAAGCAAAAATAACTTGTGCCTCTCAAATACATGGCTTACACTGAGCGCGAACCTTCTACTGCGTGCATTTTTCACCACCTGGTTTGATCTTCTCAGCGAGAACAAATCGTGATCTTTAATTGTATAATAATGTGGGGAGGAGCTAGGGAGCTCGTCATGCTGATTTTGCAGCTTTTCTTCCCCAGCCTCTCCCATCGCTTTGATGGGAAAAAAAGGTATTATTATATAGTGTGATGACGTCCCGTTCCAACCATGTTAAACCGTTAAGTTTTCCGATGAAATGCGATGTTCGCCACGCAAGCAAAAGTAGATGTTCAAATTGCAATAGTGTGCAGTATATGTAGCAGTCTTGCGATAACATACGGCAGCCTAATAAAATGTTAGAGAGCATGACGGATAAAGTCACAGAGTTATAAAGTGAGGGCCCAAAACACGTGCACGTAAAACCGAATATTACATTGGCGTCCCGAGGCAGTATTTAACCACGTTTAGAGTTTATGCAAGCTGATGCCCAAATGTGATTTATGGCAGGATGATAAAGAATTTTCGTCTGTCATTCGCGCTATTTAATGTGTAATTAGGAATATCATTGCTTATCTACGTATTTATTTTTGGAGTGAGGCATCGTAAACTGGATTATTTTGAATAATAACGTTTATTATCTTTCTCTCTTTTCACATTTAGTGTATTGCCTTCAGATCTATCATGTGAGCACAAAATCGTTTTGGGATAGCAAGCGACCCGGTTTTTTACACTGCCAAACAGCGAACAAAAAAAGCACGTTTCTACAGGTCTGCTGAACAGCCGGCGTATTTTGAAGTATCGCCCTCCCGTTTCGGTCTCAAGCGGTCATATGAACGTCATCAAGTCAAATTTATTGATGATAATATTAAAAAAAATTAAATACTAACTCAAGATTTGACAAGAAAAATGAAGGGCTGATCACACTAAAGATATAGATCATAAATAAATAAACCCCAAATTATATGAAGCATGCTCTGCAAATCTCTTCCGGCGTTTTTATCATCGATAGGCACGTAGATAAGTGATTTGGGGGCGCCTTAAGCAAGTTTCTGATATTGAAGCTGATTAAATTAACTATGTGTTTCAGACACATGATAAAGTTCTCAAGCATATAGAAGTCTGTTATTGCCTTTTTCATGTGATGAGCAGGAATTCAATGTATCTGTGGGCTGGACAAAAACAAAGTGCACAGGGGCGCGCGGCGGAACTATGATGATTACACACGGGGACCGCCAGAAAGCGACCAATTAAGTAGCTGCCATGTCGAGCGGAGCATGAAATACTACATTGTTTTATTTAATAAAAAACCTCACTTAGCGAGGGCGATGCTTATTCTTGATTTCAATTGACCGGCATCTTATCACGATGAAACCTCAAGAGCCATTCAATCGCAGTTTGTCCTTTAGAAGAAAAGATTCACTTCGGTACGCGCTATTTTAAGCGATATTCGATCTGAGTTCGAAGGTTTGTATATATTCGAGTAAACAGTTTTGATCACTCGTTTCTGCACGATTCTTCGCGCGTATCACGGTGCTGAGTGTAAACAACGTTAGTTAGGAAAACAACCGTTCTGACTCAGTGCTTTTATAAAGCACGACTCAGTACATTTTGGAAATATTGATTTTTGCTGTGTTGCATCGTCATCATATATATTGTGAAACGCATTTTGTAAACTATATTTCAGGATATATATGGCGACGAGGTGCCCATTTTGTGACTTACGTACTGTAATTAATTCCTCAGTCCAAGAGTACAACTACGATTCAACTTTTAATAGTGCGAGCCAAAGTTGTACCAATCACGGGCATTTAAGGGACCTACAACACTTGTACGATTTAATTCCAGCGCGTTTTATAATGAATACTTAAAAACGAAATAATAAATGCATAAAACACGCACACGGACGACCACCCTATTTAAAGTAGCAACGACGTTTTGAAGACGTCATTGCTATTTGAACGAGTGTGGTCGGCCGTATACGTCTTTAATGTTTTACAGCGAAGCTCTTAAGGCCCGTTCACACTCTTGCGACTCCTTAGAACTGGCTGCCTTGAAACCTCTTACAACGAGAAGACACACTGGCGCCATCCATTGGGTAGCAGTGGAAACTTGGCTGTCCGGCATATTTCTTATTTCTCTCGCGCATTATTCTTTCTTTCTTGGCTCGGAAAAACTTTTTTCAACGTTATAAACGAGCCTTTCGCATAGGTATTACGCACATTTGACCTCGGAAATCCCGCAAAACCTTCGCTCTTGTGAAATGCAGTTCCAGGGTCACCGTATAGATGGCGCCAGAATGCCAGTGTGTTCCCTCGTCCTAAGAAATTGTAAGAGGTTTCAACAGGTCTCGTCTCTCTCGGTCGTTCTCGGTTGCAAGAGTGTGAACGGACCTTTATGTGCTAGGACCTGGAAAAAAATGCGTAAATGGATGTTAACAAAAAACTCCCGTTTAAATGGCGCTCCTTCGTTTCGATTGGTCGTGGCAAGTATAAATAAAAAGAGAGGGCAACCCGGGTGAGTCAGCCTTCCTTCGCATTATTATATAGCGAGGTCCTGATCCCTTGTTATTATCTACGGTCACCGACCTATCGCAGTTAAGAGTGCGCTGTGTCGAGGCTGAGGGCAGAACGCGCCGGTCTAACCTTGCTTTTCTTTCGCTTCTACAATGCTGATGAAGAGAGCTTGGCCTCAATCGGAAGTAACAGTCCTCGAGGTGTGCCTCGAAAAATTGGGTTTAGAACTTGCCCATAAGTGACTACGAGGCGATGATGACCTTAGTCACTCAAAATTAAATAAGGACAATTGAACATCAAAGTCGTGTACGTATCTTCAATGCAATCATGTGTAAATCGTATAGATGTCGTATATTAGTCCTAAAGTTGTCGTAAAGATGACAGCTTCGCTGGTCCTCCATCTTCAAGTGAGGTGGATGGGCTCAAGAATTTGATATTCTTTCGTTTTTAAGTACTACCACGCTTCGTAACGACCTTTCGATTCAGGTAAAATATATGTGACTGAGGTAAACAAATGGACGTTGAGTCGTTTAAACACCACGTTTTGTATGCTAATCTAGCTTTTCTTTTACTGTTGCGTCAAAATCAAATAACGCAATTTCTTATTAACCTGAAACGTTCCTTGGCTCGTCATGGGAAGGGAGGGAGGGCGTCGCCAAATTTAGTGAAGCCCCAAAAATCGACCGCGCAGCTCGACGCTGATTGTCTACTGGAAAGGTCACGTGATCAATGCTGATTGGCTGATTCGGGTGAGTGTGGAAGGTTCTGGAAAAGCTCCAGGCTTCAAAACTCGACTAGCGCCAGTACCTTCATTCCAGGTAATCCTGTAAAATTCATATGGTTTTGGTACCTTAAGATAAAAATGAAATGTACTAACGATCAAAAACAAAACTGTATAGTTACTCGTTTCATGGCCGAAATAATGCCTAGGGTGGAAATAACGCGGAAAATATGTTATCAATTAAGCGGTTCCAACCGATTCGAACCGGTTTGAACCGTTATCTTTGCTCTTGGAACTGAACCAAAACTGAGCCGAAAGCCGTGAGCCCGAACCCGAACCGAACCGATAAAAATTTCGGTTCGACACTCCGATTCAAAATGGCAATTGCCATGGCAAGGAAGACCAAGCAGCCAAACACCTCGCGTGGTGTTGTGCCTGTATCTTGACATCTTTGTGTGTCCGGCTAGGAGGCAGAGAAGACAATGGCGCTACTTTCGCAGGATCCAGTTACTTTAATTGTAATGAAGTACGTTTCAAAGATCTTCCCCCCCCCCCCCCAAATAAATGAATAGCAACGAAAAAAAAAAAAAGGAGCAGAGAAGAGGGGCGGTTTAAAGGGATGCTGAACCGAAGTCTGGATTCCACAAAGCACGGCGGTAAAAGCGTACGACGGAATGCTACAAACATCAAAACATCACTCATACAACGATATATCAAACAAATAACCGTGTTTTTCACAAAAAAAAAAAGGAGGCGCATTTGACAGATATATTTGCGCCTTGTTTCTTCGAGAGGAGAGGGAACGGCCTCGCGTCTTCTCCGCCTCGCCGCCTTGAGGGTCAAAGCGAAGAGAGGAGGAAACAAGATATGTTGACGTCACGCGCCTCGTCGGCCTCATTTAATCCCGACCATTTTTTTTTCAAAAATACGGCCGTAGTTTCGAGATATCTCCTTACGAGTAGTGTTGTAAGGATTGTAGCGTCCCGCCTGCAGCTCCTGCATTGTTTTCTGAAATCAAATTTCGGTTCAACGTCCCTTTGATGAACCGTGCGACATCAAGCAGGATGCATTGTGTACGGAACAGCTGGCCAGCGGAGTTTCGGAGGTTGGCGTCACTAGTTTTGACATTGCCGATTCAGGGAAAAAAACTGAGGACGTCAGAACATCGTGCTCTGGTTGAAAGGACTTGTGGGGAGACGCACAGCTGGCTGCGTTTGTCTCTATACCTACTTATCGAAAGCGTTTGAACAGTGAATGCGGAGCGCAAGTTCGTCTGCTTCTTTTGCAGGAGTTGTGGTGACGTCAGAAAGACGCCGAGCACTGATTGGCTCTGATTGAAGGATAGTGGGTAGACCTCAAAGGCAGCTTGCTTTGAGGTCTACCCGCTATCCTTCGATCAGAACCAATCAGAGCTCGGCGTCTTTCTGAAGTTTCACCGCAGCTCGTGCAAAGAAGCAGACGAAATTGCGCTTTGCATAGCGACTAAAGCAGCTACCTTTTGCGTCTGCCCACCATTCATTCCAGTGAGATCACGGCCCTCTGGCGTCCCCGCGCTTTCTCATTTCCTCCTCTTCATATCAGTTTTTACCCGTATAATTAGACCGAGGACTTTGCCGGTTTAACTGAGACTTACCGAAAAAAAAAAAAACAAAAAACACCGTCGGTATTTGAAAAATACAAAATTTCTTAAAACCGAGAAACAAAAAGTAAAACATCCGTCGGTGCGAAAAACAAAATCGGTTAAAACGGAAAAACCCCAACGAAGATCTGTAAGTGTCAAAAGTACAAAATGGGTTAAAACCGAGAAACACCAATGAACATCCGTCGGTGTCAAAAACACAAAAATTTCTTTAAAAAAAAAACACGCGATAAACATCCGTAGGAATAAAACAATTACGAGATCCGTCAAAACCGAAAAGACAGATTTCCTAAAAACGTTGCTCTAGCTAGGACTGTTTTTTTTCCGGAACCCTCCCTCAGACTTGAACTTTCCGTTTCTCATGAGATTGTGTCGCTGATATTCACCGTTTAAGCTTCCGTACGAAACATATTACCGAAATACACGAATATTTGCAAAAGAAATAAACACCACAAAGCATCCGCCGATCTCACTTTATATTTAAACGCAGGAGTATCTACGGCCTAGCTATAATCATCTGCACTTGATGTCGGATTAAATAAAAGCAGTCGTTTAAAGATAACAAGAGTCATCTCGACGAACTTACCGGCTGGGGCAGCGCTTAGACCCCAGGACAGAGCCGACAGGAAACAGCAGGCACTAAGGACCAGCATGGTGATGTCGGTACTAAGATGATCTGTTCTTCCACTGCTTCGGAAACAGCTATAGGTTACAAGACTACAGTCCTTTCAACAAGGTGTCGGTGGAAGATCACGAAATTGTAAGAATGTGGTGGTTGTACCCTTGGTCGCCGTGAGCTTGCGATCGGTTGAGCCCTCCAACTGACGACTGAATTAAGCGTAGCAAAGAATGTCAAGTAGGTTATTGTGACGTAACAGCTGCTACGTACACTGTTGCGGTGCCAGTACAGTCGAGTTGTTTTTCGAGCGCCCGTGCGTCTATGAGCTAGAGCAGGTGGTACAGAGGGAACGGGGATAGAGTGAGTCACTTTTCGACTCACGTACTGTAACAAATGTAAGTGTACGTAGCTGTGGGCTGCGTACGTTTTGCACTATTTGTAATATAGTTGCAAAGCGAGATATCAGGTGAAGCATTTGCTCGGAGACATTTTTTTATAACGAAACTTTGCCTTCTGGCTTTTTCACTCTTAGCAATGAATACCATGTCCTGGGATGTATAATCTGGACTTCGATGTTCTGACGTTTTTCAAGCTCTAGTAAAGTTTGCGGCCACAGATGTCACTGATATATGTATAGGAGGAACACAGGCTTTCGAGAAACTAACGAGTCTGATATGTAAACTATCTCAATGTATTTTTAAAGATTGATCGAGGCAGTCGGAGCACATTAGCTGTGTGTATAAACGGAAATATATTTAAATTCGACTAATAGTTACTTCTTGCTTCGATAGGTGACAGCGCTAGTCCTATACGCCCGCCTAGAGTGCCCTGATTTAGAGTCGTTCCAACTGTTCGAGCGAGGTCACGTGATTTATGGGCGCCATATTTGCAATACAGGGCAGGATGGAGTTGGCTTATCGTGGCTTGCCGCCTTGCTCTCCCGCTTTCCGCCTAACCTCCTCGCCTCGCGATAACACACGCATGCGCACGCTCTACCAGTTTTTGCAGAAAGATGGTTTTGTCTTTGAATAAAAATAAATAAATTAATATCCTCTCTTTTTCGACGCTTTGAGGCGCCGCAATTAAATTGCAAGCGTTCTGAGTGGCTTGAAGTGCACGCTCTCTAAAATCTACGCTCTGTATAACCGCGTATAATCGCTTTGCGAAGCCGTCCAGGCGACTGAAGCGGAATTGACTTTTCGGAGGTGCAATAGGGGACAGAGGGGCTTGGGCCGATTTGAATCACGATGACTTATATCGTGATTCAAATCAGATCAGTTTTGCTATGATGATTTAGATCAAGCCTTTCCCGCAAAATAATCACAAGAAATGTTTTTTTTTACCATTTGTTTATTATTAGATGCTTTCAATATGTGCCTATGTTCTGAATTTAAATTAAAAAAATCACCACGCAAGAAAGATTTATATCGGAATGAACAAGCAAAGAGCAGTGGTCTTCTGAACAAGTCGATGCTTTGAGCTTTATTCCTAGCTCTGACTTCGTTCGTCAGTTGCGTCACATCATTTTGCAATCAAATTAGAACGTAAAAGAAAGAAACAAAAAATTAGAACGTAATGTCGTATTGCAAGAAAAATGAAATCGCAAAAAAGAAAATAAAAGCCAATACAGCGTTTTCCTAACGAAAAAACTAAGCTGTCTTTCTTCTAGTATGGCGGGGTTTCATAAACAAAAAGTAGTTTTAATTGCAGTAATTTTTTCTGCATGGTTTTCACTGATCAGAAGAATCTATAAAACAATCCTGTCATGTTTAAGAAATGCATATCATAAGAAATAACTAATGTTTTCTACTTACAGTGATCGACATGGCATCGACATGTCGTGCGCAAGTCGCTCACGTCGGATTCTTCTTCAGGTACTCCTTGTTGCCTCTCTGATCCACACCCGGCCCTACTCAAGCGTCGACTGCCAACCACCATCCAACAAAGATGGGACAACGCCCCAACCGCAAGCCGACTGCCTGGCACCTTCCCTGCTGGATCTGTCCGGTCTCGGAGGGACAGCCTGGCAACCTGCACTGCTGACACGTGACCACAGCCTACAAAACCAGCTCCGCGGCAGTGTTGCCAGATTGGGCTATATATAGCCAAATTGGGCTACATTTTTTTCTAGTTGGCGTCAAAATTTTGTGGTTGGCTATGTGGCTATTTTGGGCTATTTCTAGGAATGCGGCGAACTTTTGTTTGGAGGTTCGGCTAGTTATTTTTCAAACTTTTAATCAGTTTCGAAAAAAAAATTGTTTTCTTTTGGCTAGTCGAGAGGAGAGAGGAAGGAGAAAGGATTCAAACTTCTACAAACTTCGGGGTTTTCACAATGAGCAGTGAAGCAATGCATGCAGAGTTTAAGCGGCCTCCTTACAGCGCAGTGGAGCAAACCTAACAGATTGCACTATTCAGGCCCGGTAGAGCGCCTTCAACCAGGACGCATATGGCTCTGCCCGGACGTAGACTGAACTCTCCAAATGCTGCTTTGGTGCCCATTGTGAGAATCCCTAGGCACCCAAGTTTGTAAAAATGAGAAGTCCGCAGTTTCACTGCTAAACACTCGACTACCTTCCAGTCGTTGCCTACCCCAAGAAAGGACAACACAATCAGAAATAGCGTGAACATGAATGGGTGACATACATTCTTCACAAAGAAAAAGAGACGGGTGGAATATTGGTAAGGACCTGAGATATTGGGGTTTTGGTTTGAAACACCTAGTGTTCTGACTGTTCTGCTTCTGTATTTTGTTCGTTTACTGTATGATCATATCTTCCAGGCTTCACAATAAAGCTGTCTTTGTGTGTTTTGTATTTTGAAAACCTACGAAGGAAAGGCCAGTTTTTTAGACTTTCATCCTTCCGAAGCTCTTTTTGAAAAGTTCACAAGTAACATAATGTACACAAAAGGTGGTGCATCTGAGGGTTGAAACAGAGATTACAACGTGTATTGTATGAGTGTGAGAAACTATTAATATAAGGCTTAAAAATCATTGCTTTCAGTCTTGGCTATTTTGGGCTATATATTTTTTTACGGCTTTGGCTATATTTGGTCTATACCTCCCAGTCGTTTGGCGGTTTTTGGTGGGACCATCTGGCAGCACTGCTCCGCGGCACTTTCGAGGCGGGGCTCGGCATCGACATGTCGTGCGCAAGCCGCTCACGTCGGATTCTTCTTCAGGTTGGTCTGGTCTACAAACCTGTATCTTATCGTAGTAACAGATGTGCCTTGTCGATGCCGCGCCCTTTGCCCTTGTATTCTGTGACATTGACGCAAAAAGTTTTTGTGCTATGTACGCGCTCTGTTGCGCGCTGTCTGTTGTCATTAGAATGCTGCTGATTGTATCCGGTGATGTTGAGGTCAACCCAGGCCCCTTTACCCAAGAACAAGTGCACAGAATGCTCGAAGTAATGGAGTTGCTACCGAGTATAAAGACTACGCAAGATGTTCTTCTAACTGAAATGACAGCAATTAGACAACAGCAAATAATCGGCTGAGGAAAAGCTGTCGTCACTGTCGGTGACGCTTGAATCCCTAAAAAAAGATGTCGCTTCATTAAAAACCCTTGAAACGGAAGTACAGAGTATTCAGGCCACGTCGACTGCATTTTCTGAGCAGTTGAGTCAGCTAACCACCAGCCACGATGATTTAGAAAACCGCTCTCGGCGAAACAATCTAATCTTTTACGGCATCGACGAGGATGCAAATGAAACATGGGCAATATCGGAAACAAAAGTGGCGAAAACGTGTGATAATCTGTTGGGAATCAAACTCGAAGATACACATATTGAACGTGCTCACCGACTTGGCCGATTCAACGCAGGAAAATGTAGGCCAATAATTGTTAACTTTTCTTCTTTTAAAACAAAACAAGGCATACTGTCACAGGGACTTAGATTCAAAGACAGTGGAATATCGATTCGAGAGGACTTCTCTGAATCTGTCCGTCAAGATAGGAAGAAGCTTCTAGAATACGCCAAGACCCAAAATATCCCATTTCAACTACGTTTCAACAAATTATTAATGGGTCAAAAATCTTACTATTTTGATCGAACAGACATGAGTGTAAAAGAAAGACCAGCATAGCAACCAGTTCATCTTCCTCGGAATTGTGCTAAGAAGACCACAGTAGTGAATGAACTAGTTGTACTCCTTGTGAATTGTCGTAGCATAAAAAATAAAGTTGATGACTTTGCCGACTTAATTAACACTACCGCTCCTAGTGTTGTTATTGGGACAGAATCCTGGCTTGATGACACGATCGATGATGCTGAGGTGTTTCCGCCAGAGTATGCTGCTTACCGAAGGGATAGGAATAGGCATGGCGGCGGGGTATTCCTGTTAATACATAACAGCTTACAAAGCCTTGCTGTTGATCTTTCGAACTACTCTTTTGAGGCTGTTATGTGTAAGGTGTTCCTGCTGAATGGCGAATTCCTCGTCATCGGCTCCTTTTATAGACCACCTGCGTCTAGTGACGAGTCAATCCAACTACTAACAAATGCCTTGTCATCCATTTCTTTCGACTATCTTGTGCTGGGAGGGGATTTCAATTTTCCGGATATGCAATGGGATGAAGGATTGCCGAGTACCTCAAATTCATCCGTGCCGTATAAATCCTTTATCAATTTTATTTCTAGTTTTGCGCTGCACCAGCACGTGTCGGTTCCTACGCGCTTGGACCCTAGAAGAGATAGCACGCTCGATTTGATTTTCAGCAATGAAAGTTCTATTATTTCTTCTGTCTCAGCTATTCCTGGCATTAGCGATCACATGGCGGTAATCGGACAAATAAAATGCGCAAAGAAAGCAGTAGCTCGTATGCCCCCAAGGAAAATTTTCTTATACGATCAAGGTAACTACGCGACTATGGCTGACGAACTTTTCTCTTTTTTCCTTTGTTTAAAGACCTTAGTGCTGATGTGGATGTTGACACACTCTGGAATATGTTTAAGACAAAGCTGGAATCCCTTACTGACACTTATGTTCCATCAAAAGTTATAACCTCCAGAAGACGCAACGACAAGCCATGGATTAACAAAGAGCTACGTGACATCATTAAGAAAAAACGGCGAGTGTTTGTAAAGTACCGACAGAATAGCAACGCTGGTAATCTGGCCCGCCTGAAGGAGCTTACAGCATTTTTCAAGGAAAAGATGTCCTATTTTAAAACTATGTTTCACAACTCCCTTGACGAAAAGTTAAAGCGAAACCCGAAAATATTCTGGAAATATGTTAAGGCCTCAAAGAGAGACGTCACAGGCATTCCACCCATCAAAGAATCCGGACGACTAGTAGATAAGGACAGTGAGAAGGCGATGCTCTTCAACAGTTATTTTGAGTCTGTATTTACGTTGCCTACTGCGGATGCCATCCCTTCATTTTCCTTTACTTTAGGAGAGAGTATGCCTGATATTGAAATAAGCCAAGATGGGATCCTCAAACTGGTAAATAATCTTAAAGAAAACAAAGCTACCGGACCGGATGGGCTATCTTGTCGCGTCCTTAAGGAATGCTCTGGAATCTTGTCATGTTTTTTGTATGTTTTATTTGAAAGCTCACTGTCCTCTGGCTGTCTGCCCAGCGAATGGAAAAGAGCACATGTTGTTCCAGCACACAAAAGCGGACCAAAAAATAGAGTAGACAACTATAGGCCAATTTCCCTACTCTGTGTGTGCTCGAAAATACTAGAACACATAATTTACAGTAATCTATTCAAACATCTTGGTATAAACAACTTCCTTAATCCTAATCAGCATGGATTCAGAAGTGGTCTTTCCTGCGACACTCAGCTAGTTGAATTTTACCATGACATAGCTTATTCCTTTGATAAAGGAACGCAGGTGGACTGTGTCTTTTTAGACTTCCAAAAAGCATTCGACGTGGTCCCCCATAAATTATTATTGCAAAAAGTAAAGTCTCTTAACCTTCCTGATTGTCTTTTTAACTGGATTACAGACTATCTAAAAAATAGAAAACAGGCAGTTCTGGTCAACGGGAAAACATCAACTTACGTAGACGTAACGTCGGGTGTCCCCCAGGGTCTGTTCTGGGGCCTCTTCTGTTTTTAATATTTATAAATGATATTTCTGTTGGAATTGGATCAAGCATTCGTCTCTACGCAGATGACTGCGTCATATATAGTGGTATTAGGACTGAATCGGACTGCCTGGCTTTGCAAGAGGACATTGATAGAATTTCACGGTGGTGCGAAAAGTGGGGAATGAAGCTCAGTATTCATAAATGCTCCCAGATGACGTTCACTAGGAAGCGCCAGCCAGTATCTTTTGCGTACTCGATCGGCGGCGTCAAACTGAAGAAGGAGGAAGTAGTAAAGTATCTAGGAGTTCAATTTTCTCATAATTTGTCATGGAGCGCACACATCGACTTCGTCACGGCCAAAGCCAACCGCATGTTAAACTTTTTGAAACGTAATTTCAGGGACTGTCCCCAAACTGCGAAAGCAACTCTTTTAAGACTAACGTTAGGCCGATACTGGAGTACGCCAGTGTTCTGTGGGACCCAAAGAGAGTTACTTGGGGAAAAAAATAGAGCAAGTACAGAGCAGGGCTGCGAGATTTGTTACAAGAAACTACAATTATAGAGAAAGTGCTACCGCTCTTAAAAGGCAATTAGAGTGGGAGCCGCTTTCCTCCAGAAGAAGACGTCTTCGCTTGAAGTTTCTTCACTCAATTTACCATGATCAAACCGGGATTAATAAAGCAAAGTTTATTCAACCCCCAACTTCGTATCTAGGAGATTAGACCACTCAGAAAAAATTAGGAAATCGACAGCCCGAACCAACGTTCTGAAATACTCATTTTTTCCAAACACTATTAAAGAGTGGAATGCCCTGCCAAATGACACCGTTTCTATCTTGTCAAATTCACTTTTCTTTGACAGACTGTCACGTGACAGCTGGCCAGACTAACATGACTAGGAAAATGTTTTGATCCTTGCGATGCGAATTTCGAGTGATTACTGGGCGTGATACTGCTGTATGTTTAGTTGTTCCTACTTTGATTATTTTATTACTCTTTGAACATAGTTGATAAAACTACATCTGTGTGTTTTTTTACTCCTGTGTCACGCGGCAAGCGAGAGTTATTTATTTTTTGCTGCTAGCGCATATTTTCCTCAGCTGATGTTTTTATCTGGCACGTACCTGGAATGCGAGTAACCGATGTTTCTTTTATCATATTCTGGGCTTGCTTTTGTTTGAGTGTGTTTTCCTGCGTGCTTGCGTTTTTCTTGTTTTTTTGGTACATATGCACGAGTGTATGTCTACCTTCACAACTATGTACCCCCCCCCCCCCCTGCAATAATGCCTTCGGGCGCTGCGGGGTAACCCGAAATAAATAAATAAATACAAAAGTCCGATTTAAATAAAATATATCTTACTTATATCTGAAAAAAAAAATCAGATTTTTTTATATAATTATTTTTTTCTATTTTGCCCAGAGCAGAGCGATCTGATGTGAAGTGTGTACTGTGTGACACTGTTAATATAAACGAACGATGGGCTTTTTCTTTTCTTCCCTTACATTTTCGTGGTTGCTACTACTAGTGCGGTGGAAATTGCTCATTCGGAGCACAAACGTATGCGATCAAGTTTGACGCTGATCAACCCCTTCTTTAAGTAAAATGAGAAATATCGCTTCGCGTTATCTTTGTTGCACAGTGTATCGCCTGCGTGAGAGACGTCTAAAACTTTGGTTGCACTACTCCTATTAAATGATAACGACCACATTACATTCTAATTTAATTCAGAGTGATCTTTTCTCCGGGTCTGTCAAAAGACTTGTGAGCTTTTCTGTGGTCCCGCAAAAAAGTTGGTGAGCTTTTCTCCGGTGAGCTT
>JAZHYW010010546.1:0-175000 GCA_037355805.1 Ixodes ricinus | reverse complement strand
CAGCTTATATTGTCCACGATAGTACATGCTGCTGAGGGAACAACTGTCATCTTAAGTGCCGAACTAAAACAAATGATAGCTGAGTCAAAACAATATTTCTTTAACGTGACGTTGAGATCATTCCTATCAGGTGCACCACAGATATTTTGGAGGCATGTCTCAGCTTCAAAGCGGGAATCGTTGATAACAACTATAACCCTTGTACATATCATCTCATAATCACCATCACTAGACGTGGCACCGCGGGCCTCCATGGTACGGGCTGTCGCCTTTCCGTGGTGCCACGGCTCTCCTGAGCCAATGAAGATTATTATTATTATTATTATTAATAATATTATTATTTCTATTATTATTATAACTCCAAATTAATTTAATGCATTTATCGAACCGATATTTACCATGGATGACGGACCTTTCCCGGAGATAGCCCCCGACATATCTCCCGGCATCGACGACGTAGTGGTCTCAGAGGAGGAAATGTTTTATATATTAAATAACGTTGATCCAAAGAAATGTCTTGGTGCTTATTCCATTCATAATGAGTTTTTGAAACGTTACGCAGGGTGGATTTTGAAGTATCTATTCATTATATTTAAGGTGTCTTTGCGTTACGGGGTACTACCGAATCAGTGGAAAGTTGGGAAAATTATTCCTATTCACAAATCAGCAGATGGAAACAACCTTATCGAACTATAGGCCTGTATCTTTAACTAGTACGTGTTGCAAGCTTCTCGAACACATAATGTTTTCACATATGATTCAATATCTTGATGCTAATGATATTCTTGCTCCATTCCAGCATGGTTTTAGAAGATCATTATCAACGAGTACTCAGTTGATCGAACTAGTTCATGCGCTTTCAAATTCAATAAATAATGGGAGTCAAGACATACTCTAATTTTTCTGGACCTCTCAAAGGCGTTCGATTGTCTATCGCATTCTAAACTTCTCCTGAAGCGTTCTGCTATCTTTAAAAACAATCAGTTACTTACCTGGGTGGCCTCTTATTTGTCTAATAGAACGCAACATGTATATCTTGAAGACAAGACTTCCTCACTACTTCCAGTAACATCGGGGTACCATAGGGTTCAGTGTTAGAACCTCTTTTATTCTTAATTTATATCAATGATATCGTTAAGGATATTCATGTTCCCGTTAAATTATTCGCTGATGACTGTGTTATGTATACTCTCAAATAAAATCACCCCAAGATCAGCTAATACTCTATGAGGCATTAACGATATTTAAGGAATGGTCAGACAAATGGCAAATGCAAATAAACTACGATAAAATCGTTGCGATGTCAATAACCTGGGAAAAGAATCCTTTGAAATATAGCTATTCAATAAATGCGGACCCCATCAAATTTGTTGACCACTTTAAGTACCTTGGAGTAACAATAACTAGTAAACTACTTCGGAACCAGGATATAGAATATAGAGATAATAAGGCCAGGAAAAATTGTATACACATAGACGCACCTTAAAATTCGTGAATAGCGAAAAGAAAATACTGCTTACCAATCACTCGTACAACCGATACTGGAATACGCTCACACAGTTTGGTACCCTCATACAGCAGATGGGATTAATAAACTTGAAAGCGTGCAAAAACTGGCTGGGTGATAATATATAATAACTTCAGATATACTGTGTTTGCGTCAAGTTTACTGGAACAAGCAATATCCAGCCATTGGAGGTTCGAGCGAAAATAAACAGATTGAGAAATCTATGTTCTTTTAATAATGGAATCCTTAATGTCAATAGAATTTTCAGCAAGAGGTTCGGCTGAACTAAATTATACTAGAACTATTAAACAATACAGAATTAAGCACGATGCCTTCAAATATTCTTTTTTCCTCGGGCATTTAACGAATGAAATTCTTTGTCTAACGAAATGGTAACCCTTCCGTCTCTTGATATTCTTGTTGAGGCAGTCGCTTCTGCCACGAGAAAGTGCTCGTAACATTGTAACACCAAGGCAATATGTAATCATCCCTGCTATGGCTCACAGATGTGAGCGCCAATATCTGTAACAAACACTTACAATATTAATAAGGGAGATTAATAAACCACCAATTACAAAAATGATCGACAATAATAATTTAATGACTGAAACTCATCAGAATAATTTTATCAAGTGATAAAATCGCATACTAGAGGGTTACAGAACTCGACACTGTGTCCGAACATTTCATCGAACACCGTTTCATCGAACACTATTTCATCGAACACCATTTCATCAAAGCCGTTTCATCGAACACCGCCTACTTGAGCAGAGAAACCTAGGAAATTGTTACCCACTGGTCGAACGGAGCGGACATGTTTGCGGCAGATCTTCCGAAGGCGTGGGAAGCTAAGTGGTTTTGGTGTTTTCCTGGAAGATTTTTTTTTAGCGTACATTAAATAGTTTGCACAGATTTAGGAAGCGTAGGATAGGAATTTAGGATAGGTTGGGTTTGGCCACTGGGAGGCCACTAGCAAGTAAGGCAAGAATAGGGCTTTGTGATGATTTTTGGCGTACTTTTAGCGTGCATAGCACAGTTTGAGGTAGATAGACGTAATGGCTCGGCGTAGGAAACCCTACAAAGGGGGTGATGACCTAGTGTCGTGTGGTGAGTGCATGCGGTGGGTGCATCTAGATGAGACAGACTTTGAGAGCTTAGAGAGGCGAAGGAGGGTAGCTTAATTTGCCGAAGCTGCCAGAGGGTTGCGGAGGGACTAAATATAATAAAAGTGGAGTGCGCAGCTAGGGTTGAAGGGGTCAAGCGGAAGCTTAAAGTAAAGCGAGAGAAGCAGAAGTTCTGGAGACTCAGGTCGAGGTGTCAGCTAAGAGGGTGAAACTCAACGTAGAGTTTCAGGAGCTTATCAGTGAATGAAAACGAAAGATAGAGCGCATGGTAGGCGAGCTTAGTGGGGAGCTGGAGAAGCGGGTGAATCTTGAGATACAGGTGGAAGAGCTGAAGATGGGGGAAGTGTGGAAGGCTGAGATTGGGATGCGTGAGACGGAGTGTGCGGCTGGGTTGGAGCAGCCTAGGAAGGAGGCGACAGCGAACGTTGCAGGAATGGCAGACTCGGAGGAAAAAACACTAGTGAACAGGTGCATATCAGCTTGACGGGAGTGACTCCTTGGCCGTATAGTGCTGTAGTGGCGCAGGTTACCAGCAGGGGCAGTAAAGGACGCGGTGGTAAACCGACAGACACAAAGTGAGGTAGTGTAGACAGCTCGAGGGAGTCAGCCGCAGGGCAGGGACGGAGAAAAAGGAAGTGAAGACAGGCAGTCCGAGGCTAAAAGGGTACTGGTGGTAGGGGACTCGAGCGTAGCAAGGGTTAAAGGGGTCTACTGGTCAGGGTGAAAAGGGAGGGGGGGGGGTAAACGTAGTGACCCAGTTAGGAAAGTGCGTCGTAGACACTACGGCCAAAGCTAAGGAAGAGCTCTGAGGTAACATGGAGGGAGATAACCTAGTAGTAGTGCACGCGGGACTTAATGATGTGTTGCAGGGAAGGAGCCAGAACCTCGGCAGACATATAGAGGTTGGGGTACGTAAGCTGAGGGAGATCTCTGAGAGGGTGCATGTGCAAATATGCACTATACCAGAGCTCTTGGGACAGTCTGCATACAGAGCAGCGGGTGGTGGAAGCTAACCGGGTGATTAGGGGGTGAGAAAACGACTTCAGTATGGGGTATTTGAAGTAAACAGGGTGGTGTATGAAGCTCGCTCCAACCCTTTTTCATGGGGCACCCACTACAGTGGAGCCACAAGTAGCACGATAGGGGATAGGATTGGGCGTCATGTCGTAGATTTTTTGGGGACCCATGGAGCCCAGAGGGCACCGGCGTAGATGTACCAGTACCATTTGTTCCAGTACCAAAGTCGGGGGAAGCTTCTGCGTGTGAGTACCGCAAGAGCAACAAGGGAGAACAGGAGGAAGCCCCGTAAAAAAAAGTAAAAAGAATCGACTGAATAAATGCTTCATAAACTTGCAGGAAAGTAGAAGCGGAATAAAGTGGCAGAGCCTGGTGAACAATTAGAGGCTGAAAGGCTCACAGTGTATGGGCTAGCGGAAACTCACTTCAGAGATGAAGAGGAACCACTGTACATGCCAGGCTACTCCTGGATGAATACAACCGGAGGGAAGGTGAACGCAAAGGTGGAGGTCTAGGCATGCTTGTTAAAGGACAAGACTGGGAAAGAGAGAAGGAAAGCTGCAGAAAACACTTATGGCTGAAAGGTAGGGTAATAGGTCTGAACACCCTTTTAGGGTTTGCTTACCTGAAAACAGGAAATTACTTAAGGGAGGAAAGTACAGAACACTTTAGAGGTATATCAAGGGAAATCAAAGACATTGGCCTTAATCAGGAAATAATTATCATAGGAGACATGAATGCCCCCTCAGAAGAGTTGACGGATTCCCAGATACAACTGGAAAGTTGCTAGAAGATTTCTGTGATGCCCTGGACATAGTGTTAATCAATGCACAAGTAAAATTCGAGGGGAAAATACCACGGGAACAGAAGCAACTAACACTCTACAATAGAGTACTGCCTCATGTCCCACAAACTGTATGAAAGTCGAGGAAGTATGGAGATAGATGAGGAAGGTACAAAGAGCTTAGGAGGTGACCACAAAAAAGTTAAGATTAAATTTGGCGCATCCGAACCAGAACAGCCAGCTCAGGAACGAGCGGGTAAGGCGAAACTAAGTGAAGCTCAAATACAAAAAGTATCTAAAAGTATATAACATGGTATCGAAACTACCACAAAGAGAAATGGACGTATGAGGGATTTATATGGAATTTTTAAAAGAGAATTAAAGAAACATCAAATTAAACAAAAAGGAAAGAAAAAAAAAAAAAAAGACCCGGGTGGGATAACAAGGTTAAAGCAGCCATAACTCGGCGCCAAGAGGCATCTAGGAAGCATACCTGGGCAAAGGAAGGGGGAGCCTTGTCAGCTGAAGTAGCCTCAAAATGAGAGACTTTCTGCGAGCAGAAAAGGGGGACATCAGCTTTAATAGAGGCCAAAATTGGGAGCGCAGAAGTGCAGTGGATGATGGAAATAAAAAAAAAATATAGGAATGCAGCAAAAATGTTTTTGGGAGCACATTACGCGTAGGGGAGAAAGGCAGAAGGTTTCCAACACATACTGACCACACAGGGTGGGAGAGGAATAGAGGGGGAGTAGGCACGGGAATATGTTTGGAGGATGATCGAAGAGGCTTTCTCTCAGCTTGATCAGCGTGTGACAGTGAATAGCACTGGTAGCAGCAGTATGGTAGAGAAGCAGAATTGTGTAACAATGGAGACGACCACAAGAGAATGGGATAAGGCGGAAAGTAATGCTCCAGGAGGTAGTACAGCGAGAGGCCGAGACGACATACCCATGAAACTCGTTAAGACACTAAGAAAAAATACTTTGCGGTGGCTTAGCTCGGCTATGCCAGGGATATACGTAGCGTGAGCTTATGCGCACAAAATGAGAGTCGCTATCAAGCGGCTCCGGTGCAGCGTCAGACTTGGCTACTGCGCAACGAAGGCGCACAGCTGGGCACGCGGCGGCGCCAGTGCGTCTGCCGCGGCTATGACGTCACTCCTCTGGAATGCGCAGACCGGCGAGGCGGGCGAGGCGGTCGCGGCTGCGGCTGCGACGGAGCGCGCGGCGGCAGCTTCGCGTGGCTCGCATAATGAGCCGTGTTCATTATGCGAGCCGTGCTCATGATGCAAAGCACGCGGCGGCGGCGGAGGAGCCACCGCCACTGCGCGTGGCTTCGCGCGTGGCGCGTGGCTGTCATAATGAGCACGGCTCATTATGAGGGCCACGCGAAACTGCTCAACCTCGGCCAGTGTAGCTAACGCTACAAAACAAGCAAATTGAATTTACGGCATGTGAATAATCAAATAGTTATGGAAGGAGAGGCACCCAATTAATGGAAACTAAGTAAAATGAGACTTATATGTAAAGGTAGAGAAAACAAAGACAAGATTAAGGCATATCGCATAATAACGGTAACTTCAGTTATATGCAGAGTAGTTATGCAGATAGTAAAGCGGAGAATGCAGGAATGGGCAGAAGTTATGCAAATACTGGGTGAGCTTCAAAACGGATTCAGATGAGGTAGAATGCTGGAAGATAAGTTATTCGTCGCCACACAGTGCATAGAAATAGCAACGGAGAGCTAAACTCCTTTATGGCTAGCTTTTTTGGACATCAAGGGAGCGTACGGTAATGTGAGCCTGGAAGAACTCTGGAGTCAGCTCAAGATGTATAATTTAGATACAAATTTGGTTATGTTTCTTCAGCAGGTGTATACAGACCATAAGGTCGTTACAACATGAGAAGCAGAAACTCCACAACCCGCAGCAATAAATGGAGGGCTCAGGCAGGGCTGTATACTGTCACCTCTATTTTTCATGATATGCATGAGTAAAATGAAAAAAAAATAGAGCAGAACAACTTAGGTTTTGATGTGAGTTATATGGAAGGAGGGAGAAATGTAGTAGAGGTAATACCAATACTGATGTATGGGGACGACATAGTCCTTATGGCAGATAACCAGGATACGTCACAGGAACTAGCTGGAATATGTGGAGAGGAAGGGGACACATTGGGCATGAGTTTTAGTAGTGATAAGTCTGGAATACTTCTGTTTAACGGCGAAAAGAGGTTAGCCTTAAGGATACAAAGCATTGCAATGAACCATCTAGGAAAATACAAATATCTGAGAGTCTGGCTCAATGAGGTAAGAAAATATCTAGAGGATCTTGAGGAAAATATAATTAGAAAAGGGAAAATAAATTAATCTATTATGAAGCTCAACGCACTACGGAACTATCATAGATATGAAGTGGTCGGAGGTATATGGAAAGGAGTGATGGTACCAGGACTGTCTTTTGGCAATGGCGTCCTGTGCATAAAATCAGAGGTTCAATCAGGGTTACAAATTCGACAAAGAAGCGTAGGCAGATAGGGACTGGGAGCAAATGGAAAGACACCCATTGAGGGAGTACAGGGACACACGGGCAGGTCGTGTTTTGAGAGCAAGGAGACAATTAGTAAGTTGATATTTGATCAAAGGTTGACCTAAATACATGATACCTGGCGGGCACGGATGGTATTCAAGCCAGAATGGGAGCGAGAAACTAGAGCACTTGGTTTTGAACTGCACGGGGCTTGATCCTGCCCTCCCTGAAGGGATAACAGATTTGGCCAGGGCCTTGCGATTTGCTGGCGACGATGGAAGGTCGGAAGTGAAAAGGATTACAATTACGAAGAGGTGATTAGACGATTGGTCGAAATTATTTATGGAAAGTTAAATGACGCAAATCTAATTAGCATAGCTAGGGACAGGTGGGACAGAGCGAAAATTGGGACTTCCTCCCGCGCTGCTCCGGCCCAAAGTCGTAACCCTGTCCCCCAGTGAGTCTGGTGCTGGGGTAACGCCGACAAGGTTTGGTTAGAGGAAAATCGGCGACTCCCTCGCCGGGGAAGAGGCGGGAGGGGATGGTTTTCAGCTTTGTTTTGCACGATCCCCCATAGGGATCGTGCATAGTTATGGCGACAAATGTACTTAGAAGGGTGGGAGGAATTGTGTGTTTGTCTTTTTAGACAGGCTAGATGGAGCAAGCTACCGCCATTACAAAGGGTATAGCCATTAACATCCATCCGCCCGTCCGTCCATCTCGTTCGTTTGTCCGTCTGTCCGTCCATCCGTCCATCCGTTCATCCGTTCATCCGTTCATCCGTTCATCCGTCCGTCCGTCCGTCCCACCCCATCCGATCCCATCCCATCCCATCCCTTTTTTTAGCACCGGGAGGATGGTATTGTTAAAATATTCATTATAATGGGCCTTGTTCTGAGTTTGGCCACGATTGTGGCGCGCCCTGGAGGGAATTGCTCGAAACATTTTTGGGGGCTCCGTCGTCCGCGCCATGACCTGGCGTGTCTCCCGATCCGTGTGCTTACGTGTGTTCTCTTGTGGCGTTGTATGCTCTTCAGCCATTCTGAACATGTCTTTCTCTCTGTCACTTGGAGTATATATTTTCTTTGAAATTGCTGATGAGTCTGGACGACCCTGAAGGATTCACGAAAGCCACTGTCTACGATGAAGACGACCTCAATCGTCTTTCTATCTTGAAATATGTATAGGCCGCCGACGAGGCATTGGTTCGTACCATCGACTTGGAGTCACTCAATCGTCCCTTGGGTGTTGCGTCGTGCAGGCATCTGAAAAAAAAAAGAAAAAGAAAAACGTTCACAATTCTTTGTAACGCCGAATTAGAGCGCAGCTCTTGAGGAGGAGGAGGGGAGGGTACGAAGGGGAGGTTGTGCCCCTTTTCCTCTCCCGCTCCCCTCCCATCTAGCGAAAAATTTTCGCTAAATTCCTCGCTAAATTTAGCGGGAGATGTTCCCCGATAAATTTAGCTGGGAAATTTTTCGTTAAATTTAGCGGCGAAATTGTTCCCCTAAATCTGGCGGGGAAATTTGGCGAACATATTCCGGCTATCTTTAGAGGGGAAACTTTTCCATGATGCAACGCGCGGTTACGCCTGGTTGCATTATTCTCATAATGCAACGCGCGCGGGAACAGGGTAAAGAAAATTTTGAAAAACTTGATTTTTTTTTGTTTTTTAGAGGTTAGGATTTCTCAGTCTTTCCTGAACAATGCTGACTGTGTCATTTGAGCGTGCGCGATTTATCTACAGGAAAAATTACCTTTTCCGAAACCTAGGTGGTGACCGACCACGCCCCCTTTTACACCTATGCATGATCTGTATCTCTCCTATGTTGTAAAAAAACAGTAAAAAAACGCAGGTTTTTTTAGGTTTAGCGGAATGTTTATTGCTCGTCCAGCAACAGCAAAAAGCTCTCTAGCTTTTACGTTTTTAGCCCCATAAATCCTCAGACACTGGTGGTATCACACGCGATTCGCGTTCTTTTGCTTCTGCTTCGGCGTACTTCCACAGGCCAGGTAATTTATTGTTTACTTTAAGACTAGATTTTGAATGTTAATCAAATGACGAAGACGAAGAAGGTATTTCAAAAGCGTCGCTTCCAGGGTAGTCGGCATAGGTCAATTTCTCATGACGCCGAGTCCCCGCAACGCATTCTGATGCCTGACGCAGCGGCTACCACGTGTGCGTCTTCTTCGAAGCTGTCGCACTCGGCAGCACGCTTTGAAGAGCTCAAGGCAAGTGTTAGTGACTGCGACTATAAACTGGTTGACAGGGACCTTCTGTCCTGTACCGTCGCCGAAAGCTGGGTGTGTAAAGTGTGCGGTACGGACTTGGAGCTGGTTGAAAAAGCAGCACAAAGAGCTGGCGTCGCCTGCACCTACTTTCTGAACTGTGGAAAGTGCTGTTGGACACACCGATTAGAATGACGTCAAAACGGTCAACTTCGGGCCTCTACTTGGTGTTTCACCAGGATGATTCACGGTGCAGTGGTTGTGGGACGCTGACCGGCGACGACTTTACTTTGCAGACAGGGCTACACAGCTCGTCACAAAAGAGGCTCGCAAAGCAAGGCAGCAAACAAAGAAATTAAATATTGACTATGGAGGTGACAACCTGGCTGGTGGCTACCGAACTGATACATCAGCATGCATTTCTAGAGTGCAAGTTTGTTATAAAGAGCCTTTTTTCACTTCAAAGTCAATTATCTCAAAACAGCATTTTTTTGCGTTGTTTGACCCTTTTTCTCCGAAACCATAAAAACTAGAAGCATTATTTTTCTCCACTACAAAGACAACACAAGGGAGGGTTTACTGAACTAGAATCATGGAAATTAATCAAAGCAATTTTGTTTGACAAGCTGTTTATTGTCCATTTTGGCATTAAAACTGGGAGGTCCAGTAAAACAAAAGTAAAAAGAACTAAAATATATATAACAATAATTCTAGTTCAGTAAAGAGAACACAGAAAGCTAAATACAATAATACCAACATGAATCCTTTAACCCTAGCAGGTCCTGAGAAAAAGGGTCACATACATAGGCTGAAGCACATGGAGGAAAAAGCGCCTAAGTGCTGCGCCCTAAAAATGGGTCGGTTTTCAAGGTCGTGTTAGGTACGGAAAGTAATGGTGACCAGTTTCGATCCCGACCCAACTATCCACCTTGTGCGGAGTTTGTGAGCTCCGTTTATGTGGCCAGGCCGCTACAAACAGCTAATTAAGCTCTCCTTGAGCGCTTAAGTTACTCAAGCTTATTGCGTTCCGTCACTTCGCCGTTCTGTGTACCGCGCGAGCGCACGGGGCATCGCCGTACCAGGGGTCGTGTAAACAAACTCAGAGGGGTAAAATCCGGGCAGTCTTGATTTCAGGAAGTCTCGCCTGCACGTTCAAAAAGTAAGGAAAGATATGTTAGAAACAATGCCTCTGAATTCAGCACGTCAACTAACCTCCAACGAAGTGGGCCCTGCGAACAGGGGAGCTCACGGTTGGTTGCCAAGGCGTTCCGTCAGGGTTCTGTCGCCGTAAGGCTTGAATCCATTACGCACGCTTTAAATGTTTTGCCTGTAACTGATATTTTTTTCCTTTTTTTTCTCTCACTTTTTACGTGGCGCGACGTGAATGTGTATAGCGCGCGCCTGAAGAGCGGAAAGTTTTATCCAGTTATTCTTTGCTTGAGTACGGCATGATTACGTTACACAACCTCGCGTACACACTTACTGTATTCTAGTTAAAGGCAAAATGTCCCGCCGTCACGTTAAGGATCCGGACAGCTGACGCGGAGGATTCGCGTCATAGGCTTCTGAAACCGGGACTTTTGAAAGCGGGGCAAGAAGGACGGGTTGTTCGGCAGAAAGAAACTTTTTTCCCCCTCCTATTTCAATTTTTTTCCGTAGTAAATGATGACTTCTGTTGTTAATGTGGCCGACAAAACACGGGAACACTGACGGAATTATTTAAACCTGTGAACAACTGGTGCAGTGATGAAGGCACGTCCGTTCAAGGGCGTATCTTCGTCTTCGAAGAGACGAAGACGCGTTCTTGAAGCAATGATCTGTCTTCATGTTGCATGATAGAAAAAAGAAAGAAAAAGACTTGTCTTCCCTCTTCGTTGATTTACTGTAACCGAGTGAACAGTAAACCTGCCGGATTTTTGACATACAGTATATGTTCTTAAAAATGTATCTAGTCTCCTAGGATATGATGAAAACAGGTAAACAGACAAATACAAAATAAAAAAGGTACTACGGAGAATAGCTGGTTTCATTTTCAGAACCGTTTTGTTTTCAGCAAGGCCCCGGTGGAGCATGAATAAATGTTGGGAACGTAGCTGTTGTACGCTTGGCAGCTGTTGTTTGTTGAAGTCTTGCTCGCCGCGTTCTTTTTTATTGTGTAATATAAAAAAACAGTTGACTAAATTGTCAACAGAAAATGACGCCGAATATGATAACGTGACGTACTATCTGCTACGTGCAATGTTGCAGTACATATGTACAGTCGAGTTGTTTTCGAGCACCCGTAATTTTGCGAGCCAGAACAAGTGGTGTAGTTGGGGGGGGGATAGATCTGGGGCTGACATACGGAAACAAATGTGTGTTTGAAGGTATGTAGTGCGCTATTCAAAATGTAATTACCAATGGAGATAGCAGATGAAGCGTTTACTGGGGATATTTATCATAAAGAAAGCCGTATTACGCCTTCTGGCTTTTTCACAATCTAAATCGATACAACCATTAAATACCCACGGGTCGGAACTTCGCTTCAAGCTTTTGCCACAGCAGGTGTCAACGATTGCGGCAAATGCGAGTGGGGTGGAGGGGGAGGTGGAAGGGGGGAGGAGAGGTTTTTTGAGACCCCAGATAGGCCTAAAGAACGAACCTTATATCTCCAACAGTTGTAACACACGTACGTTTTTCGCGTGTTTAGACAGAAAGCATCTAGGGACGACTAAGTTAGATATTCCTTCGATTGATGTCGCCGCCAGGCTTCGCGCCGGCATGAAAACCCCCGTATGCCTACGCTGTTGAGCCCTGCCATCTTCAGGAAGCTATTCGAAATTTTAATCTGGGGCATAAAATGCTCTTTCCTCCTTTCCTCATTTCGTCCTACTTTTTGCTGCGCGATCACCATCGCCGCCTCGCGTTCGAAATGAGATATACCTTAGTGGAACTAGTGTTGGACAAAATACTCAACAAAAATGTTTTAAGTTACAACGTACTTGTCTTATGAAGTATTTAGATTACTAGTGAAGTTAATTTCACTGCAGAGTACCCTGATTAGTGTGCAAATGCTTAGAAATGTACCTAAATTACTTTCGAAGATACTTTCTCATTGCTCAATTTGTATTCAGTCCAGCGACACCATAATGATTTATTCGCAATCAATAGAGGCAAACAAAACCGTAGTGTGATTCAGTGCAGTCGCACTACAACGACGCGTATCTCTGGTGAATCTTACCAATGGTCAAGATATTTTAATCAATACTTTTAAAATGCGGGAAACCCCATTTTGTGCTGGTTTTATACTGCGCACCTTGAACGCATCGTTTTACTTAGCGCTATACTCGCTATATCCGGAGTTCACGTTAAAAAATTTTGAACACATAAACAATAAGTCAATAACACGGCTTTTGCTGCGCCTTCCTCGTGCAGGTTACTTAAACGCAACATGAGATAGGACCAAAGTTTAAAAAAAAAAAGAAGGGCCCAAGTGGACACCGAGAAGCAGTGCTGTCTTTCTCGCTGTTGTCCCTTTCTTATTTTTGTTTTCAATTCTAAGCTTTAGAAGCCCGTTTATTAGGGCACATACCTTTGAGAGGACTCTTTGTTTGCATTATGAGAGCCTACCTCGCTCGTAGCTTGTTTCCGGCCTTGTTATTGTATGCTATGAGGGTCAGGTTATCCCCGTTTCCCGCAAACAGTGTTCCCGAGAGTGCCATATTAGAGAAAGAAATTGGCATTTATGCCGTGGCGGGGAGAGAACACACATACACACACACGCACACACACACACAAACATATACACACACACACGCGCGCGCGCGCGCACACACGCACACACGCACATGCACAGTCACGCACACACACACACACACACGCAGGAAACATTTTGTGTGATCTCCCCATTTATTTCTGCTTGCTCTTCTGTTTGCATTTGAGTCCTCATTTTTGGTTTTGGCTTAATGCCTGTTTTGTGTTCGGCCGTTTCGCTTCGAGTTTTCAATCGGTTCCACTTTGAGCTGGGGTGTACCGGTTCCTATTCCAAGAAAACATTCCTGCGACAATTTTTTTTTGAAACTTAGAAAAACGTATTTTGAACATGAGTACAAGACACCCTGAAATGCAAGTAAGATAAGGTACAAAATACACCAAATCAAATGCATTCGCAGGATACCAACTTTCTACCAAATGTAATTAAAAGACAATATCTTGAGTATAGTATTTGAGATATAGGCACAAGTCTGGGTCAAACCAATGGTCCGCTTCTTACGTCAGAAGTTTCTTCTTTCCGGGAGAGAAGAGAAAAATAGGGGCTTTGGGAGCGTTTTCCTCTTCACTGCGCGTTCGTCGGCCTTCAAGACGCACGTCACACAGATGCACAATGACAGAGAGCACGATGAAAGAAGAAAGAGGTGGTCTTAACAGCGCCGCCTAACCTTGGAGCAAGTGTGGTGAAGGTTTGTTCGCATTTCTGGCAGACGCCCATAATGTCGTGCAACGTGTCTGGGGGCAACTTGAAGGGGTATTCTGGCGATTTCTTGAGCTACCCCAACTAACCATATTTTTGGAATCACCGCCTTTACCCTTTCCGGTATGCTGTATAGTAGCGCGAAATTCAGACTGGTTAGAAATCGCCAAGTGAAAATTGTGCAAGAACACACATTCAAATTTATTCGCGCTTTTCAGTGCCGTAACGTCAGGGAAAAGCAGGCTTGCAGGTCGAGCGGGCAGCCTAGAAGTTGTCTATGCCGAGCATCTGTTTCGTACTGCTGCGCGGGTGCTAAAGCGAACTTCCAAAGCATTAGTTTGACACCATGAAACTCCTTGTAATCAGTTCGAAACAAAGTGTATAGTCTGAAAAGTGAACCCCGGACTTCCGCTGACGTCACTTTTTTAATAGCTTGACTTTCACTTTGAAAACATGGTGAGGGCCAAAAATTGTAAAATCGATAAATTCCCGAAAATAATATATTTTGGCCCAATATTCGGGTTACTATTTCACAGATGTTTGTTGGTGTGTTTAGCAAATTTTCAGGCGGATCAGGAAATACGAAGAAGACGCCGGAGTACCTCTTTATAATGGCAAGCTGTTGAACGCATTCGTAGGCATCTTTGTTATTTTAGAAGAATGAAATTCTTTTTAATAACATTTTTAACAACATCCCAACGTTTTGTCCTTTCGTCCGTCCGTCTATTTCCCGCTAAAATTAGCAGGAAAACTGAATTGGTGCTTAGGTCACGTGACGAAAATTGATGTCACGTGACCTATTCATCAATTCAGTTTCCCTGCTAAATTTAGCGGGCAAATTGATGTCACGTGGCCTGACATCACGTGGCGAATAACAAGTAGAGTTTCCCCGCTAAATTTAGCGAGAAAATTGAAGTCACGTGACTTGATGTCACGTGACCTATACACCACGTTACCTTTCCCGTCATGTTTAGCGGGAAATTTTATGTCGCGTGACCTGGCGTCACGTGGCCTATACACTACTTCACTTTCCCCGCTATATTTAGAGGGAAATTTGATACAAAAGGTAGGAAGATCTGTACACCGATTTAGTTTGCCCGCTTAGTGGATCGGGGAATTTGGTGAAAATAAAGCGTCTTCATTCCCCGAAAGCACAGTTTAATGTCTTCTGAATAATTTTAAACGATGACACCTTAAATAGCGCATTTTATGCATTATATGACTAGAGATAGAGGACGGGGTGATTTTAATGCAATCAATAACGAATTTCGCTTTTTTCTAGATTTTTATATGCATTGTTTGCGGGAGCGCTCGGCAGAAAATACATCGCGTTTATTTCATAAACAATTTACATCAGTCATGAACACTCACGTGCCTCTTTGCATGGCAACGTAATCTCCTGAATCGCCGTGGTATAGTTACTTTAAAAAGGCTTTCTGACAAAAAGAAACACAAAAAACGCACATTTCGTGTTTCTAAGGTTCCGTGCAACGAACAACGATTGACACTATACCATCTTGTGGCTCAACAATATAAAAATTGGGTTGAAGATGGAAAGACCAAGTTTTAATAATATGTTTCCATCCACGTTGTTAAAATCCGCATAAATTTTTTTAAATTTATTGATACTCTTAAATTTCCAGTATAACGCTTACGGACGCTGGCAAAAAGGAAGTGGCCAGCGGTGTATGTTAATTGACATCTTGTTCTTCTGAATTCACAGCCTGCGTTTTTTTGCCGGTGTATCTTGCTGTACACAATTGCTTACATTGTTCAAAATCTCAAAATGTATTCTGCAGTAGGAATTGATCATATAAACCCTATTCTTTTAGAAACACTAAAATGTATTCTTGTATCATCGTATCTAAATTATTTTCTTCGCAACTTGAACAAGGAGTGTTACCAGGAGCCTGGAACGCGGGGAAGGTGATTCTTGTTAACAAAGGTGGCGATAAGCATAATCCTTTCAACTTTCGCCCCATCTTTTTAATCAGCGTTGTACGCAAATTCATTGAGCATATAATTTATTCTGAACTGGTCAACTTTCTGGGTTAAAACTTTTTTTAACAAATCGCAACATGGTTTTTAGAACTTCTATTTATGTGAAATCAACTCATTACGTTTACCCATAATCTCCACGACACTCTTGACCGGGGTTCCAAATCTGACTGCATATTTCTTGATTTCTCAAAAGCTTTTTTTAAAGTTCATTATGTTCTAAGTTTTCATAAGCTTCCTAGCCTTAACATATGACCATGCGCACCCGCTTCGATAGAATCCTTTCTAGGTAACTGTCTCCAAGTTTTTCACGCCAACGAAACTAATTCTTCATCTTCACAGCCGCGGTTTCTCACAAGGTTCGGTACTAAGTCTTCCTTTCTTCCTTGTTGATATTAATAGTCTTCCTAATCCTGTCTCCTTTTTTACTAGCCCTTTGGCTGACAACTGTGTTACTAAGAAATCATTTACCATTTCTACATCTATGGTCTTCATGAAAATATTAAAAATGTTACAAAATAGTCCAATGACTGGCACGAGGAACTTAAAATATCTAAATGAAAATCTACAAGTCTCATAAAAAAGCACCTGTCCCTTGTACTTTATCAATAATTCTAACCTGCTTAGTGTACCCTCCTGTACATAACTAAAAGGTCACATAACTATTCATCTTTCCTAGAAAAACCCATGTCGACTAAGTCACAAAAAAACGCTGATCAAATAGTGGGTTACATCAAAATGAATCTTTATCTTGCCCCCATTTTATTAAAGCTTCTTATCTGTAAAACCTTAATTTGTACTAAACGAGTATGCAGCTTCAAACTGGGACCATTGTATCACCCTTGCATCTGCAGTAGAGTCAATCCCTAATCGCTCCGATTGTTTTATACTTTCTTGCAATCCTCCACATCAAGCATTACCTATGTGAAAGCATCCATATCCTTGCCTAACCTCTCCCTTCGTAGAAAAATATCTATCCTACGTTTCTTTTTTTACAAGATACATCCCTTTAACCTTTAACTTCGCCAAGCACTGCTTTCAGAATTTTCTTAGATATCATCACGCACCCATCAACAAAAAGGTAAAATCCCTTATTGCAGCAAATCTAATTTCAATGCCTCCTTCTTACCCCCAAACTCAATTGACTGGAGTCGCCTTCCCGCACGTTTTAACGAGTTTCAATTGCTAACACCGCTGATTTTTGGAATTTCAACTACCAATTTGATAAATTATGTTTCGTACTCATCTTGTATATTTACCTTTTTAATATTTCTGTACATTTATGTTTATGTAAAAGTGCCCACTCCTCTCTTTAACGCCTTCGATTCCCCCCCCCCAAAAAAAAAAAAGAAAAGAAAAGAAAAACAACAATTTATTTTGAAAGCTACTTAGGTTATTTTTGTTTCTTGGTATATTTATATTATTTTAAATGATGTTAATTCTTTATGGGCCTAATCCTAGTTCCCCCTTTTTGTTTTATTTTCTGCCAAAGTAAGTAAACATGCATCTATGCATCAAAATCGGCAAAATGGGAGTTTCGCAAGTTGACTACATGGCAAAGTTTATCGACAAAAATGGCTAAGGGCAATAGCATTTCAAGTGCTTGGGAGGTAAAGGGGCGATGGGACGTAGCGGTAAAGAGGGCGAGAATTATATATTTAGAAATGGAATAAGACATGCTTGACGAAGTCAATGGCGGCATGTATGGTCGCATATGACTGAGTTTGCTCTGATTGTAAGTGTGGCGCCATCCTCCGATAGGCACAGCAGGCAGACAACAGGATGTGTCGTCTGCTTGCTGCGCCTGTCGGGAGATGGCGCCACAAGTTAATACCATCTCCTTGGCTGTGTTTCAAATCTTACCCAAATGGATCCGAGTTACTCCGGCGGGTCGTGTCACGTGACAACACAGATTGAAAAGCGCTGGACACGGGTAGGTTTTGGAACACCAAGGTTCAAAACCCTTACCCTGGTGTAAGATCGAGTAAATTTTGGAACACGGCCTTAGCCATCGCTAACTTGGTCGTTCGTGAACACGTCCGCCGTTGGGCATAGCAAGTTTATTGTTGGGTCATTCCATGTCAAACGTCCCAGGCGCTGTGCTCGACCACCCTCGATTTCTAAAAAGAAAATTCATGGTCTTTTGCCGCATTGCCCATAGCCATGCCCTAAAATATTTTCGACGAAACAAAATTTTCGATGGCGTGAGCACGGTTTTAACTTTTAAAACTAGCGTGAGACTAGGTATCGCTCTATAATTTAAAAATCAGCTTTTTTATGAAAACACCCAACAATATTTTTTTCTTTAAATCTGCACGGCTTTTTATTTGCAATGTAGTTGGGCTTGTGGAGTTTTGGGTAATGTAAATATTTTTTAAAAACACAATTTCTTTTGGAGCATTTAACATTTTTGTTATTTTATTGAAAAATATCTAATTGCTCTGGAGACTTAATAGAACTTTCCACCGGCGGCTCTGCAGGTATATAATCTATAAAAAATTTTAAACCGCGCAATTAAATATTTTGCAATAAAAAAATTTGAAGTTGCCAAAAAGTGCGTTTTGACGCATAAACAGCCGTTTATTTCACCCTGAGGTGGTCCAAGTAAAAATACAAAATATAGTGGGTTAGGAAGAATAATCGATTGTCTTTTGATTCTGAAAGTTTGATCAGAGTAATTTGTGTTTAAAGGGTGTAAATAATTTTTGAAGTTGAACACTCGCACCACAACCCGGCGTCGCGTCTTAATGCCTCTTCGCCACACAGCACGCCACCGGCGACGATAGCTGACACGATTAGGTCCAAAGAAAGAACGGAGCTTACTGCCGCTTCCCCTTGTACGTTTCTTCAGCTGCAAGGCTCTATACCATGAAGCGAACCGGCGTTATCTGAGAGTGAAGCCGGCGTTATCGTTGTCGGTAGCAGCGCTAAACGGCACCGTCTGTAGCAGCGAAAAACGACACCTATAGAATCCCCTGAGCGAAACGAAACCTAAATTTCCTTCGGCTGCTACGCGTCATGTGGATCCATAGCAGCGACGTCGTCGTTGTTAAGGGGCCAGCCGAACTGCTGGCGGCGCAGCGGGAAGTCGGGGGGGGGGGGGGGGGGGCTATGCGCTGGTCTGCCGCGCCAGGCCCAACGTTAGGCCTATCGTTACGCTTTGAGCTCTAAAGTTGTCAACCGGTACTCACAGTTGTTTGACGACAGGGGCGGGGGGGGGGGAGGGGGGGGCGCGGGTATGCTCTGGCTGGCGTTAGGCCTAACGTTAGGCCTAACGTTAGGCCTAACGTTACGCTTTGAAATCTCACGTCGACAACCGGTTACCCGCAGCTTGGGCGCTGGTGGTGATGAGAGGACACGTGATTTCAGCACGGCCGCGCTGAGGTCCTCACTCCCGCCGCTGCCTCACCCAGCGGTGGAGCAGTTTTTAGCTAACCTGGGGTGCTTTCGCATTTACAACTCATAAGAGCTGCAAAGGTGTCCTCGGAATTTTCGGACATAAGAGCTGTGTCAGCGTCCAGCTGTGACTTTTATTCTAACAGATTTAACGCAAGTCCAAGGCGAACGTAGACATATGCGTACTCATATTTAAGCTATGCACCGCGTTGACCCTCAATAGCTGATGTATATGAAATTCATCACTGTGGATTTCCGTGTATGGTGGTTGATTCGGGAACTATTCCCCGCAGGAAAGAGAAGAATTTCTTGTTAGTGGGATAGAAAGCAAAATTAGGTAGGGGGTGCATGTGGATTTTCTTGCTTGTTTGCGAGCGAGAAAATGAAACGCGGCTTTCCGGCTCGCATAAATAATGTACGCATTGCAGAAATCTGGAACTGCGGGAATGTGCCGCTATTAGCGGCGAGATGTTTTGGTGGCGCCCTCCTATGGTTCCCCCTTGTGACGTCATCACCTTGCAAACAACAAGTTCGATGGTGTTTATAAATAGCATGGTGGAAGCTTGAAATCACTGCGCTCCTTAAAGGAACACTGCCAACACCGTCAAAAGTAAAGTTCTTTCATTCCTTTTATTTCCGTCGATGATAAATCCCTTTCCGACGTCATAGTCAGCGTTCGGCCAATCGTGGAAGGCCGACCACAGCGACGCTTTCGGTCGCGCACGTCGCCAATACTCTGTCATAGCCTCCTCTATACTGACAAAACCTGACAGATTGCCACGAGATGCGGTTGCCGAAAGTGAAAAGGTAGAGCGGCAGACTAGAGGCATGTAACGGGCGCCCCGCTACGGCGAGACGCCGAAACACACTTGTACCGAGCGATGGAATGTCCCTCTCGTGCTTCTCGTGTTCCTCAGGCTAGCGCTTTTTTTTTCGTCGGGTTTGAAAACCATGTTTCGGGTCCTCGCCGCTGCAAAAGCTGTGCGCTGAATACCCCAGCCAGCACAAGACGTCGAGATGACGTCGAAATAAGGTCCTCGACGTTGGGCTACGTCGAAGTCCTTAGCAAACTTTTTATCGACGGCATTGGTACGTCCACATGAGAGGTTCGGACAACGTCAAACACGCGACGTTGTGACAACGTCATAAGCTCCACCTCGACGTCTTCAACGGTAATCGACGTCTGTTCGACGTCTTGTATAAGAAGTTCTTTGAACGTCGAGTACGAGACGTCATAAAAATGTCCTGAGCAACACCTTCACGTCTTCGACATTAATCGACGTCAGTTCTACGTTTTCTCCGGGAAGTTATTTGAACATCGAGAACGAGACGTCCTAACAATGTCCTGTGCAACACCTTGACGTCATCGACAATATTCGACGTCATTTATACATTTTTTCGGGAGGTTCTTGTAACGTTGAGCGCGAGACGTCCCAACAATGTCTGAGCAACACCTTGACGTCATTGACAATAATAGCTACGTTTTCTCCGGTAGGTTCTTTGAACGTTGAGCGCGAGACGTCACAACAACGTCTGAGCGAACACCTTGATCACCCTAAACAAGCGCCCTATAGAGCCCAAGGTGCTGTCATATCATTTTTAAAATTTCTCGTCAATGTCAGCATTTTTTATACTGTGCATTCAATCCAAATTTCAACCTGGCTGAGCTGCTGAAATCTCTTACACTATTATCATTCTCGTGAATGTTGTTTTAGCAGGAATTGCTTAAAAAGCCGAGAATTCACAACAACGAAAAACAGGATTTAGCTCAGAATTAGCGGGGCTGTCTATAGCATTTTTAGCGTTCCTAACTTAATATCAGCTTCTTTGAAGCTGTAAGACAATGATAATAATTTAAGAGATTTCTGCAGCTGAGCCTGGTTGAAAGGTGGACAGCATGCACAGTATCGAAAACGTTGTCATTGACGAGAAATCTTAAAAGTGATATGACAGGTCCTTGGGCACTATACGACGCTTGTTTAGGGTGACTCCGAATTACACCTAAAACTGTCTAACCATGGAAGTGGTCGAAATTACCGATCACTAGGAAGCTGAAAAACACCGTTCCCATCATTCCCGGATTGCGGGCCGAGGCGCTTGGGGGTGCTTAGCAAATGGTCTATTCCGTCCGAATATACGTGCTTTCGCGAACATACCTTCGAGCAACGAAGTCAGATCCGGTTGACTCCATTGTTCCACGGTGACCCAGGTCGAGACCGTTATCAATTGACATCCCGTTCAGTCTAGACGTATGCTTGACGTTTTATGGTCGTTAAATGGGACGTTATTTCAACGTTGACATGACGTTATCAAAGACGTGTGCTCGACGTTTTATGTCGTTAAATGGGACGTTATGTCATCGTTAATATGACGTTTTCAATTGACATCCCGTTCAGTTTAGACGTATGCTCGACGTTTTATGGTCATTAAGTGGGACATTGTGTCAACGTCTATATAACATTATCACGTGACTTCCCGTCCAATTAAGACGTGCACTCGACGTACTAAGGTCGTTAAGTGGGACGTTATGTCGACGTGAAATCCACCCTTTTTTTCAGACATTAGCCTTTCCATATTACGTTGAAGGGACCTGACGTTCGGACTTTCGACGTTCTTTCGACATGTGGTTCCTGACGTCATCACTTTCTTTCGACGTCTTTTCAACGTGTCTGTGCTGCCTGGGACACGGTGTAAGATGCACTCTTTAGGTGAGGACACGGCGGGGCTGAACGCGCGGCGCGAGGAATCAGATAGTGTTCGTTCGACGGGCATCCGAAAGGCTGTATTATTCCGCGGCCACCGTGCCGTCCGTGCCGCGGCTGACAGTGTCGCCGGCGGCCAAACGGCGAAACTGTGTGAGAGCGAAAACAATTATCTCGTTGCCATGACACCCCGGTACACCGTGGTCTTTCTGCACGAGCGACAACCTCGCTGGAGCTCTGCGCGTGTGGAGCATGAGGCGGCACGAGCCGTCTTTGCCGTGCCCACGGATCGACGAGTCATCTGCCGTCGCCGCTTGAAACCATAGTGAGAGAGAAAAAGAGAGAGTGAAAAGCGAACTTTATCTGCACTGCGCGAGGAGCGCGCTGTCCTCACCGGAAGAGTATTATCTTACACCGTGGCCTGGGACCAGACTCCCAGAGAAATGCTCTTTGCTACCAGATCCTCGCGCTCCAAATCTGCGACCGGGTACTCTATGGCTCCGTCATCGGACTGCCAGGCTTTGTTAGTATAGAGGAGGCTATGACTTTGTTCACCCTTAATTTGAGACTGCAGCCAAAGTTACAAGGGCGAGCTAGCCCGCGCTCCTATCTTTGAGAAGTGCAATTCTATCGCGAGTGCTCGTTTTGCGGAAGAACTCTACAAAGCAGCGAACTCGAGCTCTGGTGCGTGTGGCATTGGCTGCCGTCTCAGCTTAAAAGGGTGGATCAGTATCGGGTTGGAATGTCCTAGACTGGCCCAAGTATACTCGCAGAGACCGCCACTGATTCAGAAGCTTCTTTGTCGCGGTGAAATTGCGAGGATAAAAGGGACAATTTTTACAGTCTTGCCTTCGCATAGCTCGATAACGTGACTGTGTGATCGAAACCACCCGCCTGAGAGACACTCGAGCACGGCTCACGGATTGGACACGAGGATTGCTTCGGCTCGTAACAATCAATGTCTCGGCAGACACTCGGGTAGTGGCCCGTGCCTAGCCACTGCGGTGTTGAGAATAGCCGAAGGTTCTCACATTCAGCGAAGCGCTGGAGGTAGCGCTGCTCACGTGTCGTCAGCTGCTGATCGTCTGCCATGAACAACAGTTTTGATGGTGCGATACAAAGCTGGCGCGATACAAAGCACGCGCTTAGCGCGATGTCAGCGTTAAGGCCGGTTCAGACACTTGCGGCTGAGTGCGTTTTACTGCGTTGCGTCGAGAACCGAAAGCGAGTCACCGGCACATCTGTGTTTCGTATGAAGCGTGGAATCCAATTTAAGAAATCATCTTAGCACGCGATATAAGCAGCAGGGATGTCCTGGCTTCTCGCTGCCGCAACGCAGTCAAACGCAGTCAAACGCAACTGGCTGAACCAGGCTTTATGCTTGTAGCGCTCCGCTGCATCTGTGAACAGGCCTTAACAATGCCTGGAGCTCAGCACGCGTCTTCTACTTTGCCAGCCCCAGCGCGTAGCTATTATTAACGTTGGCGGCATAAGAAAGGCACCAGGACACGTGGCCCCTTTTTCTGGCTCCGAGTTGAGGGAATAAAAAATGCTCATATTTCTCAAATATTTTGGCGACTCCAGAAAAAAAAAAGGAAAAAGAAAGAAAGCAAGTTTATTCAGTTATTAATGTTAGGGAGTGATTCTAATTAATATTTAGCTAAAGTAGAAATATTATTTCATGGCTTCATTAAAGGGAAGCTGAAGCGGTTTTGTATTTGAAGGAACACACCTAAATCATAGTTATTTTACTTTCAGAATCTCGAATATCGAAATAAGTTTGTAACTTGGTGCGTGGAGGCTGCAGAAAGTCATTTTCACAAGTAGCACTGAAGGCCCTCCTTCCCGGAGCGTGACGTCACAAAAGGAGTTTTCGGAATCTCCGCTCTCGCGCATCTTCAACGCCTATCAAATCTATGCACGCGCACTCTTGCTATTTGAAAAAAAAAAGAATGCAGAAAAATACGTTACGATTAATGCCAGTGCGGATGAATATTGGGCAGGAGATCGAACTATAGGGAGTATTCACTGGACGCCATATTTGTGGGTACTGTTTAGAGCGCATGCTCAGAACGAGCTCACATCAATAGGCTGCTAAGACCGGCACTCTTGATGGTGTGGAATGCACGTCGCAAAAGAACTGTGGAAGCTCGCCATCAGCACGCGCTCAGCATTCGCGCACACAGCTATGGCCGCCAGTACTGTCGCCAGTGAAGGGAGTATTCACTGGCGGCCATAACTGTGTGCGCGAATGCTGAGCGCGTGCTGATGGCGAGCTTCCACAGTTCTTTGCAACGTGCATTCTGCACCATCAGAGTGCCGGTCTTAGAAGCCTATTGATGTGAGCTCGTTCAGAGCATGCGCTCTAAACAGTACCCACAATAGGCGTCCAGTGAATACTCCCTATAAGGAGTATTCACTGGGCGCCATATTTGTGGGTGCTTTCTAGAGCGCATGCTCAGAACGAGCCCCATTAATAGGCTGCTAAGACCGGCCATTTGGACGGTGTGGAATGCACGTTGCAAAAGAACCCTGGAAGCTAGCCATCAGCACGCGCTCAGCAGTCGCGCACACAGCTATGGCGCAAGTGAATACTTCCTATACACCTTTGCAAGTGGGATCCCGTCTTAACCTCGAACCGCGCACCGCGGTCAGGCGGGCCTACTCTCCAGCCAGGACGTTCGCTGCTTATCGAACAATGTTGCCAAGCGTCTCTTGCCGAAGCATACACAACTGAGCGCAAGAATAAATTAAAAATATATATATTTATAAAACATGCAGGTGTTCTCTTCGACTGCAAAAAACCACAAACAGTTAAATAAAATACGTAAACCAGCAACAAATCGAAAAATTAGAAAAATATCTATACTTCGTTTCACTTTATCTGCGAGCGAACACAAAGCTATAAGCGCGAGACCAGCACTTTTTGCGTTTCTCCCCAGCTCGCGCGCTCGAGCGAAGCCGGAACGTACGGAGCTTTCGTGCTCGCGCTTCCAGCTTTGCCTTCGCTCGCACATAAGGTGAAACGAAGCATAGAGTCTCAAAGCTTTCATCAGAAAGCGCCAGAAGCCGCATGGCCATTGCATCAACGATGGCTGCGCTCGCGGCAGCTCTTGCTTCCACGACGTGCTGGAACAGAGGCTGCGATCGTTAAAAAGTCAGAGCTCTGCAACCCTTAAACATGACCCGTCCTACAATATTTGATGCTACGAATCTGAGTGGATACCTCCCCCTGCGTTCCGAAACAGTAAGTGTGTCGCTAATCCAGGCCGTCGGCGACACAGCAGACGCCGCCATCTTGTCATTGCGCACCCCAGTGACGTGCCCCTGGCGCACCCCAGCATGGCGGAAACGTTAGGCGGCGCCAGCATCGCCCAAAATGGCGGCGCACGGGAGCCCTTCTTGCAAACGTGTATAGTGGGCGGTTTATCGAGCTTGCTGTCCCCACAGCTTGGCGTTTACTAACACAGCATAACACAGAAATTGAACCTCGCCTAGCACGGTCTGGGCACGAGCGCTTCGCTCATACCACCGCTTTGGTGGCACGAGGAGCGGCTTTCGAATCGTCATCTTCAATTTCTCTGATCAAAAATAAACAAAACAATTGAATTTGTTGTCCCCACATTTGAAGCGTACCGCTGGAGGTGTGAGCGTTCGATGCTGCACGCGTGGCCCTCGAGCGACACGCACTTGGCGGGCGAAATATCGTTTTATAACATCAGGACTGGTTGGAGTTTCTCGTGTTTTCTCGTGTTTAGTTACATCTTCGGGGAAAACAAACGTGATATTCAGATTTGCGGGATAAAACTACGCTAGAATCAACATCTATCTCAATTTTTAAAAGAAGTATTTCAGCGTCCCATTTAAGGATGAACATAGTGGTGGTGCTAGAATGCGAAATGTTGAGAACCCGATGTTACTCGAATAAAAATATACAAAGAAACAAGAGGGGACGCTTTCCTAAACCTAATATTTATAGGATCAGAAATTTACATTGCACACCCTTGAAATATTTATTTCAGTAAAAAAAAATGTTAACATGAAGAAAAAAAAGTTCTTTCTTGCTAATAATTTTCTTTCCCACTGAGATAAATGCTACAGGCGCCCACATTGTCATTTCTTGGTTTGATGAACATTAGGCTTCGGTGAATGTCGGCTCATAACGAATTGTTTTTGTGTGTTTTTGATCCACGTGTTATGTCCTCAAACTTTCGCAATATATTGCAACCTCGCTAGCGTGACATTCTCACGACTCTCAGCTGTCTGCAATACGTAGTTTAGTTATGAGAATAGAAAAAAAAACACATTTTTTTCGATTGGACCAAGTAAATTGGTTGGAAGTCCGGGATCGACACGCCGATATATATTTGATCAAATTCAATGCGTCAGTGGCCGTTTTGTGAACCCAACACAGGATAAATTTAACTTCTATGAAATAACCCTTGACGTCTTGCAGAGTTGTGTAGATCTAGACGACTGTTTATTAGCTTTTTCCGGGTTTACTTGAAACCCCTCTATGCCGTAGTAGTGTGCACGAGGTGCAGCGAAGGCCGGGCCCGTTACGGAGTCGCTCCTGCATTTAGCCAAATCCAGACCAGCCGAGTTGAGACCCTCGCGAAGACTGACGGCTGCTCTGGGGCGGCACATATGGTACCCCACGATGTCAATCCGGCCAGCACGTAGCGGCCGTCACGCCTGGCACATTGAAGAGGTCCTCCGGAATCGCCCTGAAAATTAATATCCACGGTCCTTTGAATGTGTCACTAAAAATATGAGATCGCTTAATAACATTTTCAATCCGCCCCCCCTCCCCCCCCCCCCCAAAAAAAAAAAAGAAGAAAAAAAAGAGAAGAAAAGAAAGGGCAATGATTAAAAACATTATTAATACAACGGGTCTACAAGCTCTTTCGAACACTTGATCGCTTACCTGGCAGGTCGCTTTTCCGCCTTCTTTGGGTCCCGCGCAGATCATCGTGTTTCTGTCGACTGTGTTCACGCCTCTGTAGTCTTTACTACATTCATCGTGTGGCACGATGGGCAAATCTACTTTCAGCAGATCGGGATTTGTTGTGTTTCCCCCTTGGGATCCTGCAGGTTGCGCGACGAGTAAAAAATAACACGCGTTATTTTCTGAATAAGAAATATACACATTTAACGACACGCCTCTACATTAACAGTGACTTTCATTTCACCTTACCCGATACAAACATTTGTTTAGAAGCTTACGCATTAAAAAAGACCTATGATACAGCTCTTGGTTGAATCAAGTGTCAACTTGATAGGAGTTTTAACTTGACACTCAAATCTTTTGGTTTAAGTGCAGAAATTACGTTATATGTATTAAATCTAAAAAAAGAGAACGAGACAAACGGGCCGGAGGCGTCTATCGACCAACACACTGTTTACAAACAAGCCCGCGTCTGCCCGGACCGGGTGTAAGCACTGCGCGTGCGCAAAAACCATATTCGCCTGAGGCGAAGCGTCTGCGCATGCGCAGTGGCGACACCAGCGCCACCGCAGTGGCGTGACGTCAGCGAGTTGAGTTGGTCTATACTTATTGTCAGCTTCAGTCGAGACGCAGCCAACGCTAGAAGGTAAGGGACCAATCTAGCATCATGAAAAGCGCAAGTCACAAGGCATTTTTCTTTCTGATTGGTTTAGCGATGACAGAAGACGTACAGAAACTTAACGAACATCATGATGGTGCGCTTTTGACGCTGTCTGCTTTGTCCCGTCAGCTCGTAGCTCCGGCTGCGTCTGGACGTAGAGCAAACGAAAGGGGAAACGAAGTCCGACATAAAAACAAGAGCTCAAAATGTCTAAAAAATCCAGGATACCAGTCAAGGATCAACACTTTCAGCTGGTGTGAATTAAAGAACGATATTGGGCCATACGTTCAGTGCATCCTTTATGACATCGTATTGGAAATCGCCAAACGTAATAAGCACTTGGCAAATGCAAAGTCATAGTCTCGTTTCTTCAAAACTTCTGAGGTTCCAGCTATTGCAGGATGTTGCTTCTCTACAAAATCCGCCCATCCAAAATATTGATAAGAAGAAGTTTTTTAATTCAGCGGTTTATAGAAATATCTATCTGAAGGATTAGTTTAGTGTGTTCATAATTAATGACTAGGAACACTATGAAGGGCATTGACACATTTTTGAAGTGCCTAGAGGTATGTCATGTGTGTCATAAATAAAAGGTTTCTACGGAAGAAAAAGCATTTCAGCGCAATATTTACGCCGGGATGCGGAATACAGGTGGAAATCGCCACCCGCTCTAGTCCCCCCCCCCAGAGAACGGTGGCCCGACCATTACCGTTGGATTTTCTTGGCCGCTCGGCCGAACACGTACGGAAGCCTAATATCTCCTTTTGCGACGTCCGGTGCGTTTAATCTGCCTCCTGACACCACCTACTAGCCGTGCGAGCAGATGCGCAGCGGCGTGCCGCATCGTCTGCTATTAGAACACAATCTTGGACAGTCTGAAATGTCCGTAAGAGGCTCCTATAAAAACGGCGCGCCAGCGTCCGCCATCGCTTCCGTCCGTCTTCTATACAAGGTATGCGGAGGTAAACAAAAACAAACCTAACCGAACTTCCTGGGGAAGTATGTTGCTTCTGTGGTTGGCTATTGTTTGTGTTTGTTTTCCGAGGACTCGCACTGAGTAGCGCGTACTTTAATAGTTTCACCGCCCAGGACTAACTGTGGTACCTCCCGAAGTTTACTTATACGAGATCGACATGCCTTCTTGATTCCTTGGGCGAAAAGAAAGAGCACTTGTTCCCCTACGAAATGACAAATCTGCCGAAGGTATCGTGGGCGTATCTTCACGACTACCTATTCGAGCCACCTGGTTCATATACCTGAGAACGACTTTAAACCTACGACGCGTTCAACTCCTTCATGAACGGCAACGGGTCGGCGATGGGCGCCTATCTCCCCCGGTTGCCGAACATACGTGCCGAGCTTTCCCGCAGTGTTTGCCGAGCTGGGACTTGGTTTTAGCAATCTTCCGAAATATTTTATTACACTTCTTTCAGCGCGACTCGAGTCTTTGTAATCCCGAATATTTAGAGTTTTGCTAGCTTGGTTTTGTACTCAAAGTTTCTTTACGATAACACCGCGTCAGATTGCATTTATACACGTGCCGTAAAGGCTCGGGTGGCACCTATCGTTGCACGTAGATGGTCGGTCGAAGTGCCGCTGGCGTCGTATTGGCCGTATACTTGCGTTTGTCGCGTTGCGCCCTCTCCGGCAATACATCGAAACAGACGATCAACGTCTGCTTAGCTGCGAGCTCCGAAGCTCGGCGGCGTCAGGGGTTTCCCTCGTGTCGAGATAATCGAAATAACTTCACTTCTGACAATTTGTTCGTACCGGTGCGCACTGACCGCTTGAAAACACTAGACTGGGTTGTAATTCCTGTATACCAGCCCCTTCTGAAACCGTCTGCATCGCTCGCAAGGCTCGAACATGGAGGCTGCCTTCTAGCGTTCCATGATGCACGAGTCACGGGCCATTGCGACGGGAAACTGAGGAAGAGGAGGGGCCGAGAGCGTGCGGATTTGTGAAAACGCCGAGTTCTGGCGTTTTGACTTGCTCTGTCTCTACTCCACGCGTCGAACGAATCAGAAAACGGAAAGTCAGTGTCCGGCGTTTGGCTCTTGCATTCGAACGCGTTCTACAGAGTGCAATGGAGACATCGGCAGCTAGCTTTCGGTCTACCCGCTAATCGTTCCATTCAGAGCTGGGCATTCTGACGTCACCGCGCATTCTCCTTAAATTTGTTGGCGCTTATAAAAAAAGAAGTAAAATATATATATTAGAGGAAAAAGTTTATTTGGTGATCAGTTTTATGACTTATACAGGCAATTAACGTACCCTTTGAGTGGGTCAGTGTTTCTTTAAGGTACTACCATACTCATTATAAAAACAACACTCTTAAACACCTTTAATGACGAGGCATTTTAACAAATCAGGTGACACTGACATGTACCCATCTAGTTCAAAACTAATACGACACTTTTAGACATCTTTATGTGCGTCAGTTTTGTTAAAGACGCAGCTTGAATATAAGAGTTTATCCGATATTCGCTTACTGTCTTTAATAAGTCCCCATCCACTGGCAGTGCAGGTTTGTCCATCAAAGTTCTGGTTTAAGGTGGGAAGGCAGATGGGCATCAGATGCTTCTCCTGGCCATTGAAGTCGAGGGTTTTGTTCAGCTTGAGTATCGCATAGTCGTAGGTAATTGTCTTCGAATTGTATAGTGGATGTATCATTATCTGGTTTAGTTGGAGAGAGAACAAAAATGAAGGCGTGTATCAAGGAACCTAAGAAAATTATAACAAACCGCCTCTAATATGGAGTGCAAAGTTTTATCTATATCGAAAAAACACGAAGGTTTTTTCATTTAGCTTTTAGAATGATTGCATTTCAAATGACAGTTTAATTGAAGATAAAAACACAAATAAGATTATGTTGTTTGAAGATTCGAACTTTCGAATTGTTTCAGATAATGCGCTATTTGATATATCTTATCGTATGGCAGGTTAGCCCAATTGATTAGGCTCCTCACTGTGAACCTCTCCACAGCAAAGAAAAGATACACGTGGAGCTCGCTAGCACCGCGGGTATTGCTTCCTCGCAGTGCAAAGGCGCTTGGCGAAGAGCGCACTCAACGGGGCTTACCCGCCTCGATTATGCAAAAGTATGTTAGGCAGAGATCTTTGAAGAGCCCGCGTTTACCATTCGTGCGTGTTGTTTTTGTCATATAAAAAAGAAAGAGTATTTGCATGTAGCAAGAATATTGATAAATCCGCTCGCTTGAGACAGCTGGGACAAATATGTTGTTTACATGTCGCAGTTCGGGTATGTAGTTATTTTGAAATTAACTGAGCCTAGAAGTGAACGGCTGGAAAGTTGGAAGCAACTTCCGTGAGTTCAGTTGAATTTTAGTTTCAGCATGGTTCACGGTAGAAAAAGACTCACAGAAAGTATTTGATATTCAATTCGAAAATATTCGGCTAAAAACACTAATCATTTGGAAATCGCTTCCAACTCAAAATTCACTATTTGTACATGCCTAAGAAAGTGAGAAGTGCGTGTCCTCGGCAGAGAACGCATCTTTGCTAAACAGTCAGAAAGTTTACACCCTTAAAGGGCAACTCCGGTCCATACTTACGATTTTGGGATAATGACTGTTTTTAGTGCAGGAAGCGTTTTCGAATTGCAAGGTGTAATTTTTTTCTCGTTATTGTGTGTAGTTTTAAAGATCTCGACGCCTCAAAGTTTTGTTTCGGGCGCGGCCAACAAAACCGAAACTAGCCGCTCGAGGCCCCGGCAAAACTGGAAATCAGCCGCTATGTGAACGTGACGTCAGGATCGTTCTCGTTCAACGAGTACGCAGGCCGAAAGGCGCCTTCCTCTGTTGCGCTAGCCGTCTAAAGATGGGAGGTAAGCTGATTTTGTTTTAATTCTGTATACGTCGTAGTTATCCAGCGTATGTTGCAAGAGTTAGTGCGTATACCCAAAGCTAGAGACTTGAACACCCGTGAACTCGTACGGTGCCGTACTCGGTGGCTGCCGCCGTGCGCGCGCTATGCCGTACTCGTCGCTTGTATACCCAAAAGCTAGCGACTGGAAAACGAGTGAACTCGTTCGGTGCCGTACTCGGCGGCTGTCGCCGTGCGCGCGCTATGCCGTACTCGTCGCTTGTATACCCAAAAGCTAGCGACTGGAAAACGAGTGAACTCGTTCGGTGCCGTACTCGGTGGCTGTCGCCGTGCGCGCGCTATGCCGTACTCGTCGCTTGTATACCCAAAAGCTAGCGACTGGAAAACGAGTGAACTCGTTCGGTGCCGTACTCGGTGGCTGCCGCCGTGCGCGCGCTATGCCGTACTCGTCGCTTGTATACCCAAAAGCTAGCGACTGGAAAACGAGTGAACTCGTTCGGTGCCGTACTCGGCGGCTGTCGCCGTGCGCGCGCTATGCCGTACTCGTCGCTTGCATACCCAAAAGCTAGCGACTGGAAAACGAGTGAACTCGTATCGGTGCCGTACTCGGTGGCTGCCGCCGTGCGCGCGCTATGCCGTACTCGTCGCTTGTATACCCAAAAGCTAGCGACTGGAAAACGAGTGAACTCGTTCGGTGCCGTACTCGGTGGCTGTCGCCGTGCGCGCGCTATGCCGTACTCGTCGCTTGTATACCCAAAAGCTAGCGACTGGAAAACGAGTGAACTCGTTCGGTGCCGTACTCGGTGGCTGTCGCCGTGCGCGCGCTATGCCGTACTCGTCGCTTGTATACCCAAAGTCAGCGACTGGAAAACGAGTGAACTCGTTCGGTGCCGTACTCGGCGGCTGCCGCCGTGCGCGCGCTATGCCGTACTCGTCGCTTGTATACCCAAAGCTAGCGACTGGAAAACGAGTGAACTCGTTCGGTGCCGTACTCGGTGGCTGTCGCCGTGCGCGCGCTATGCCGTACTCGTCGCCTGTATACCCAAAATCTAGCGACTGGAAAACGAGTGAACTCGTTCGGTGCCGTACTCGGTGGCTGCCGCCGTGCGCGCGCTATGCCGTACTCGTCGCTTGCATACCCAAAGCTAGCGACTGGAAAACGAGTGAACTCGTTCGGTGCCGTACTCGGCGGCTGTCGCCGTGCGCGCGCTATGCCGTACTCGTCGCTTGCATACCCAAAGCTAGCGACTGGAAAACGAGTGAACTCGTTCGGTGCCGTACTCGGTGGCTGTCGCCGTGCGCGCGCTATGCCGTACTCGTCGCTTGTATACCCAAAGCTAGCGACTGGAAAACGAGTGAACTCGTTCGGTGCCGTACTCGGCGGCTGTCGCCGTGCGCGCGCTATGCCGTACTCGTCGCCTGTATACCCAAATCTAGCGACTGGAAAACGAGTGAACTCGTTCGGTGCCGTACTCGGTGGCTGCCGCCGTGCGCGCGCTATGCCGTACTCGTCGCTTGTATACCCAAAAGCTAGCGACTGGAAAACGAGTGAACTCGTTCTGGTGCCGTACTCGGCGGCTGTCGCCGTGCGCGCGCTATGCCGTACTCGTCGCCTGTATACCCAAAGCTAGCGACTGGAAAACGAGTGAACTCGTTCGGTGCCGTACTCGGTGGCTGCCGCCGTGCGCGCGCTATGCCGTACTCGTCGCTTGTATACCCAAAATCTAGCGACTGGAAAACGAGTGAACTCGTTCGGTGCCGTACTCGGTGGCTGCCGCCGTGCGCGCGCTATGCCGTACTCGTCGCTTGTATACCCAAAAGCTAGCGACTGGAAAACGAGTGAACTCGTACGGTGCCGTACTCGGCGGCTGCCGCCGTGCGCGCGCTATGCCGTACTCGTCGCTTGTATACCCAAATCTAGCGACTGGAAAACGAGTGAACTCGTTCGGTGCCGTACTCGGCGGCTGTCGTCGTGTGTGCGGTCTTCCGTACTCATCGCTGAGGCCTAAATTGTCATCGGGGCTCTGTGGATGGAGCGGCGTTGCTCTACGCCGCGCTGCCAGTGACGTACAGTACTGGGGGCTCTCTCGCTTTCGCGCTGCGGGTCAGTCCCAGACACGAAGCTGAGGCTCTCCGGCGCGGGCTGCGGCACCCGAACACACGTGTGCTGGGCTGTACACGTCTCTTTTTTTGTTATTTTTTCCTCGGGCGCGTAAAAGCCGAAGTACAAAGTCCACTCGTCGAACAGCGTTCACCCACACCTTCAATTTTCGGTCCGTTGGAAACTTGTGAAAAAGCACCTCCGGGTTGCGCAGCGAGTTGTTTCAGCAGCCCACAGCGCTACAAGTTGCACTCGGCATCTTTCTAGGAACAGCTGGGCAGACTTGGGCGCACCGAGTTGCTCGCTAAAACGAGTCTTGGAGTCCTCACAAGCACATAAACAAAGGCTATACCGAAGCTACACGGGCTACAGATAAAAGCAACGGCTAAACACGCCAATCACAAGCCGAAGTAGCGGTGATAGCTGCTCAAAGAAGCGCACTCCGCGCAACGCCCGGATCGGAGGAAAGAAAGAAAACGATACTGACGTCACGGCCCAATGTTGCTTTAGCGATCGGCAACCCGCTGGCCGCCCGCTAAGGAGCAGCGGCTCGCGGCGGGTGCATTTTTATTATCGGCATTAGTCGAGAATGCGGCGTCGCACGGACGTAATATTTTGGCTGGGGTCGTATTTTGTGTAACTGCAGCGATATTAGTAATTTATTTGATTTTGAGTTTTGGCCGGAGTTGCCCTTTAATTAAGGGTGTTGAGAGTTCCAGAGACTAATACAACATTTTCAATAATAAAATAAGATGATGTTGCATTGAATGCCCCTTATTTTTGAAGGGTGTTTGCCGGACTGATATCCGCTTTGGTCGAGGTTGGTTTAGCGACGTGCTCGAATAAGTATTGATTGTTCCAATGGTTTTTATTTGGAGATACATCACTTGAACTTAGATATATTATAGTTTACGTGAAATATTGACGATAACCAAGGAGCATACATGTAACCTTCGTAATTGCGGAGGCGATCACGTGGGAATAAGTATATTTAAAATGTAGAAAATGAAAGACGATGGAGAAGTCACTATGATCCTTATTCCTTTCTCGTGCGTCATGCATTGCGTCTGATTTTTTTGTTTCTATGCATGCGAGAGCTACTTGTGGTGGTTGATGCTGGTAGAATTGTTGATTGCTCCCCAAAAAACTATCCCTAGAATACTGCTGAGATCATCAGCTTCCTACTTTTCGAGTGTCCACCAGTATCCTAAGGGTGCTGCCATAACTTCCTTAGTGTGTTAGTCTAGGGTCAGGTTGAACAACACTCCCAAGGGAGTAACACATTTTAACGTGAAAACAAATTTTGTCTGCTGCGAACTTGGCTGTGGGGCTGCAAAATGTATATGAAAAATGTTTGCGTTAGAAATACAGAAATATCAAGTATATTAAAATATAATTTAATTATGATTTTTCACATGCATTTTTTGTTCTTTTACGTTTTTTAACGTTTAGTTGGAGGGATGACGTAAAGAGAATATGTTAGACGCTTAAGGCTGGTTCACACACGTGCGTTTGAGTGTGACGAAGTGCGTTTCGCCCACCCTGTGACCGCCTCCGACGAGAGAACACACTCGCACACTAGCGCCATCTCACAGGTTGCCCTTGAACGCTTCCGATCTGCGTTTAAGTAGACCGAAGGCTTTGCAGTGCTTGGGAGATACAATCTACGTACTATAGAGGTTAAATGGTCGCTTCTAACATCGTTAAAATTGTTTGAAGCTCGCGGTGAAAGATTACGCATAAAAGGAATAGGAAAATTACATCCGCAGATTGTCATTGTTCCAGGGATACCTTACAGATGGTACCATTTTGAAAGCGTATTCTCTCATCGTAATCGGTCAAGAGCGGACACTGCGAACTAGGCTACACACAAACGCAAATTTATAAACCATGCCTTTAGCGTTTTCAGGGATGGTTTTACTTGCCTTCTGCACGCCAATCTTTTCTTCCGTGGGATCTTGAACTTGGAGATTTTGGTCCCCGACCACAACGATCAATTCTGCTGGTGTTCTGCCTTCCCTGCAAAGCGTGAAGCATGCACACCCTATTTACGATTCAACTGTAAGCCCTTTTTCACTATTTTTTGTTCAAAAGGATATCTAATATTCCAGAGCATAATTTTCCTACACTGAATGTAAAGTGATTAGAGTTGCAGGTATTCTGACTGAATTAAAGAGCAGCGTTTTACAACATCAAGCTTGTTTATCGCCTTCTACAGCAGCCGTGCCAAAGAGATCGAACATGCTTGAAAACGCGGCATACAACTGAGTCTTGCAACATTGCACCGGTGTGTATTACCAGGGTCATTCAATATGCTATTATTCACGAAACTTCTCTTTACAGCTATGAGGGGGCCTGGTACGCGACCACGCGCGGCGCTAGCGTAAGCAAGGGGCTGCCAATCTAACCTGCAGTGGTGAGAGTCTGGCAACCCACAAGTGTGTCGGAATTTCGAACCATTCCGAACGAGGAACATTTACGTCGAGATAGCATGTCATCGCATTCATAGCGTTTCTTCTTAATGTAAGCGACTTCGGCTCTGTAGCTACCGCAAGGGACAGCAGCGCCCCTTGCGGCAGCTATCGACCCTGTCCCCAGTTACGCGGTCTGTTCTATCTTTCAGTACAGTGTGAAGGCCTTTTTCTATACACTAAACTTTGGCCAAAGTTTCGTGACCGGTAGGGTATTGAAGGACTCTGCTGTTACTTTGTGTAAGCACTGCTACCCCAGTGAACATTTCAGTTGTGCTGTCGCACTACACTATAGCTGACACCACTGAAGCGGACAAATTATTCAGCTAAACGTAACGTTCTTGTACAGTGTGAAGCCAGGTGACATCACACCATAACGTCACGTGACATCACGACGTAACGTGGCGTGGTCTTGTGACGTTATTACCGGTGATACCTTGCATGACGTCACCTGACATTGGGACTTCACCTGCCACGACAACACTACATAAAACACATCCGGGGATCCGCTACGAAGCCTCGCCCACAACGACTGTCATAACATAAAATGCAATTTCTAAACCTCCTTAATATTAAAAATTTTTGGGCTTGTGGTTTCATTAGCAGCTTCGGAGCTTACACCGCGCGTACACCTCAAGCTGCTCTGGCGACCAAAGGCGTTGTGGCCCCCTATTTCTGAAACTCTCTATTATAACTATTATTGATCTAAGACAAATAAATACCTAAACTCCATCCCTTAATTTTTTTTGCACTTACGCGCAGTGTGCCGCTGTCATGACGTGCTGTTTGTTAATGATGGATCCGCCGCATGTGTGGCCTCTCTCGTAGTTGGCGGTGACATTGAAGAGCCGAAGAGAGATCTGCCAAGGGAACTCGAGGGGCGCTGCCTTCTCTCCGCCCACAATCTGTGAAATTCCACCTGCGGTACTTTGGGCCCCACCTCGGACGCCGCATTCTGCGTAGACATAAAAATAAACAAAAAAATTTGCGGCGACCTTTATTTTCAATGTTTTATAATTAGTGGTGTGCGAATTGTGGTTCGAATTGGACAGAGCAGTGCCCTGCCCAACTTCAGCACGACAAAAAGAGTCCGTACGTAGCGGTTTTATCGCACTTCGAAGGCTCTGAATGACACAGCGCTCTTCGACTCTAACCACATTTCACACACATCTAATGGACCATTTTCAAATGTCTGCGACATCGCGTGTTTGCCGTTGCTTGGTCACCTACTCTGAGCATGAATTGAGCACGAGGCCTGCGTCGGCGTTCGACGAGCCCTCAGATCTAATCATGCGCTTTGTGCGCATCAATGCTGCTTGATGGTCTTTCGACGGGAAGCAGTGCTTCCAAAGATATCATGTAGATTTGTTTAGATAACGTTAAATTGCCGTTTCTAGGAGTGAGCATGCCTCTTGTTTATCGATTTCACTGTAAAATTTAGCGGGGAAAATGAATTTGTCGTTAGGTCACTGACGTCAACTTCATCGCTACATTTGGCTACGAAACTGAAAAGACCGATCTTACTAAGTGTTCGGCGCATGCGTGACGCCGCCGTAACTTCAGTTGGCAGGAGGCGGACGGCATTGCCCGAGAGGGCTCGTGCCGCCTTACGCTCTACGCGCGCAGAGCTCCAGCGAGGTTGTCACACGTGTCTGAAGACTAAAGTACCCTGGATGCATTGCGGCAGCGGTGGCTTAGTCAAACTGGCTGGTGAGATTGGTATATTGGTGTATACCACGTGCCGTCCAATTCAGAAACTGCATTGCAGTGTAGGTTGCCTGGTATTAATTTCATTTCTAAATTTTGCAGGGAAGCTGAATTGGTGTATAGCTCACCTTACATGAACTTTTATGCTAGACTTAAGACGGGCGGACATATGAATGGACGAACAAAACTTTTAGTATGAGGGGACTTCATAAAAAATAAAAACAAATAGATAAAAAACAACATTCCATGTTTTAAATAATTAAACTCGTTCTGGTCATTTTGGTTGGACCGGGAAGCACAGAATGTGTCTTGAGTGCATTATGCTTGCGTTATGATTTGTTGTGCTCGGTTACGGAATGCATTTAGGCAGTTTGGAACAGGGTGACGAACCGTAACCGTAACTGAATCGTAACCGAAACTGAACCGTAACCGTAACTGAACCGTGTATTTTGCCCGAACCGAAACAGAACCAAAACCGAAATGTTCGGCGCCATTTTGGGGCTGAACCTGATCCGGAGCAAAACAAAAGAACCGTTCCTAACCGCTTCGCCTAACGGTTCGGGCGCGCGTTCACACTACTATTCCATGCGCTGTGCGCCGGAAAGTTTGAGAGGCGCAGCGCCGCGGGGCAAGGTGTTCCCACTGGAACAAATATTTTTGTAAGCATATTCTACGAAGACGAGTGTCAATAACCGCTGTTTCTGACGGTTACAAAATCCGCCTGAGCCTCTCAAGGTAATCGCACCCATGCGCCCGGCAAAAAAGTCGCCGCCAAGTGCCGACGGGATGGCGCATCGAGCTGCCGCTGAAACAACAACGCAGCATCAGAATCGGGTTTCCTACGAACCATCGAACTCCCTTATCGAATCAAGTTTTAGAAAGCGGGCTCGTTTTATCGAAACTCGGTTTAGAGAAAGAGGAGCCTCAGTTTAGAGAAATGCCGTTTATCGAAAATGGGACGTTGTTCAAAGGAATGAGGTGTGCTGCGCACACGCTGCACCTCGCTGTACATGACGCTCTCAAGTCTACAGCTGCCGGTGGCATCGTGCAGAAGGCCCTAAAAGTTGTGAAAAAATGTAAGACGTTTACAACATCCTGTAACGCCGAATTAGAGCGCAGCTCTTGAGGAGGAGAACGGAAGGGTACTGAGGGGAGGGCATACCCCTCCTCCCTCCTCCTCACCCCTCATCCTCCCTGATACTCCTCCTCCCTCCTCTTGCTCCTCCTCGTCCTTCTCCTCCCTCCTCTTGCTCCTCCTAGTCCTTCGCCTCCCCTCCTCCTACTACTCCCTTCATCCCTCAAGCTGCTTCCCTCCTCTCCTCCTCCTCCCTCCTCTCCTCGTCCTCATGCCTCCTCCCTCCTCCTTCCTCCTCCCCTCTCCCTCGTCCTCCTCCTCTCCCTCCCTCCTCCTCCTCCCCTCCTCATCTCCTCCCCCGCATCCTCCTCCCCACCTCCTCCTCGCGTGTTGCATCATGGGAAATGTCCCATAATGCACCACGCCGGACCCTCGTAACGTCACGAGTGACGGCACGATGGTCCCGCGTGGTGCATTTTGGGACATTTCTCATAATGCACCGCGCGGTTACGCCGACGGCAACGGCGACGCCGCTCAAGCCGGAAGCAAACGCCTAAAAACTGCGCTCTAAAAAAAAAAAAATAAATATATATATATGTGGTCGCAGATCGTTTTGTTTCTAGGCCGGAAGCTCAATCTGAAGATGCCCATCCTGGATTGCGTAACGAGGTGGATGTACACCTGGGCCACGATGCAACGATTGCTGGAACTGAGAGAGTTCTGCGACCAGTTTATCGCAGACGATGATGAACGCCGTCTTACTCAAGTAGACTGGCAACCAATAATCAACGTAGTTGCCTCCCTCAGTCAGGAGAGGAAGCAACAGTGCAGCTTCAAAGGGAGCAACTACCTTTGGGGGACATCTATGGTGCATGGCTCTTGTGTCGAATTGAGACGTCAAAAATTGACACACCGGTCGCAAATCAGCTGGCAGCTGCCATAAAGAGGCGGGAGACGGTTTTGCTCGGATGTGACTTACCCTGTGCGGCTATATATTTGGATCCTCGATACCATATATGTCACATTAACAAGAGAGGTGAGGCCCAGAGCAAAGCAGCATCTGCTACTGGCGTGGAGGAAGCTTCGCGGGCTTAAAGAAGATGCCCAACCATAGCAACCTCAAGCACCGTGCACAACGGGGTGTCCCACTTGCCCTGATGACAACCTCGAAGCGTTCCTCAGGGAAAAAGAAAACGGACTGCCTGAAAGCATTTAGCGACAATTCTTAAATCTTTGGGGACTTCCAGACCCTACTGGATGGCTTCAAAAAGGTGCCTCGAATGTAGCAATGTCTTGGAATTTCGGGAAAATAAAAAGTCCCAAGTGCCCCGAATTATATTCCCTTGCACTCGATGCTCTTGCAGTACCGGCCACGCAAGTCATCGTGGAAAGGTCCTTCTCGGTGTTCGAATACATCCTATTATGCCAAAAAAGCGATTTATCCCGGACATAGTAGATGATGCCCTTTTCTCTGGTCGTTCCAGGCAGCCAAGGCAGAGAGAGCGTACACATCGGTATAATTAATATGGCGTCTGCATGTAACAATTTTGAAGAGGCACTTGTCCATTCTTGCTGAAGATATATTTAATTATTTGTGTGGTGAATAAAAGGTTGGTACCCAGTCCCATGTCACGTCTTGAATTTTCGAAGATAATCATTCCACTAGAAAGATTGGATTACGCAGTATCAATAAAAAATGAGCGCTTATTTTATTCCTTAGTGATCCACTTCATGGCAGTAGAAGTGTGCGTATATTTGGTTAAATGCTTCACTTTTCCTCGAACCGTTATATAAACCGGTTCGAACCGTTATTTTTTTCCGTTCCAGAGCTGAACCTGAACCGAACCGAAATTTGTGAACGTTCGTGAACGAGTTAAACGCTAACCTGAACCGAACCGAAAAGAGTTCCGGTTCAACACCCTGGTTTGGAGTTCATTGCACGGAATTCGTTGCCCATAAACTCCAGGGCCTTATCGAAATGACCGAGGCGAGTTAAACGCCTATTTCGGTCGCGTGACGTCGTAGGGCCATGCCGGGAGCTATGCTTTGTCGTTCGGAAGCCAGCTGCGTGCGCCGACAGTTGCCTACTACCGCGGGCTCCCTTGAGTCGTACTCAGTCCAGCCGCTTGTTTCCTCAAAGGCCTCCTCTCCGTAGCGCCGAGCAAAGGTGTCGGGTTGCGCATCACATTGCCAGGGTCCAATTCCCGTGGCGCCAATTGGTCCAGGTAGCTAATTTTGACTAAGTGTGCTTCTTTGCACTTCATATGCTATGTAGTGCATGTGATAGGCTACGTTTGTTTTATGTTCCATTGGACTGGATGCAACGGTGTTTCGTTAGCTGGAGCGCAACACTTTTCGCATAAAACTCAGCCCGTAAGACACAGAACAAACAAAAACAAAAAATCACTCACGGATGGTGCTCAAAACGTGAAGAAGTTTGACTCCGTTTGTTTTTGGCGATTATGTCTAGACCACTGAGAATTATTCTTACTTACTGTCGTTAGAAGCCAAGGCGGTCGCAAGGATGGTCGACAAGAACAGACTTTGCAGCACAGACATGACGTCGTTTCAAAGCTTGCGGATTCGATGTGGCTAGGCTTGTGGTTAAACGAAAGTTCTGCTTTCAATGGCCCGCTTAGTCGTTCTTAAAAGCAAGGTGGCACGTGGCTATTAATGTGACGTTCATACACAGCTGCAGCCTCATCAGAGAGGGAACTGCATGTACATGGGAAATACGACATTTTAAACAAGTTGGCCAGAGCAGTCCACGTGTACAGCGGATATACGTCGACTGCTCTTCATTGACATCATTTTTGGGCAAAAATAATGTCAACTGAGACAATATTTTTATATTTTTATGAGCGAAAGAGTCCTTTATCACGATAAACTTTGACAGGCAATATCGCGAGCGCCAGGTGGTGTGGAATTATGTGTGCTAAAGCTCTGAAACTTTTTTGCCCGAGTATCGCTCTAAATGACTTGTGACTGTCACATCAAGTTGCACCGGATTAGGTACAGGTGTGGCTGCAACAACCGCTCTCACTGCACTTAAATCCACTCTAGACAATTGAAGTTGTCACTTTGACGCTGAAATGTCAGTCAATGTCGTTATCGCCCAAGGCGTTTGAAACAAAAACTTCCTTATGAACGGCGGCCAGATTATATAAAGTAAACTAGAAGCTAAATAATTATTTGTTTTCGTTCATGTAGCTATAATAACGTACGCTACGACGCTCGCAACAGGCTATTTGTCATTTTCTTTAAATGACAATAACAATGGGCGTGTGAAAACAGAGATGCCTCTGAGCTAAATTGTTGTGCGCCTCTAGATCGTTTTATAATTAATTAACATCATTTTGAGGCTTGAGGTTAAACAAAGGCTCTGCTCTCAATTGCACGCTTAGGCGTTCGAGATCAGTCCAGGTGCACAGCGGATACGTAGGTTCAACTCAATGTCGCTAGCAAGCAGCCACGTGTTGGTAGATCCGGTTCACTTTTAATTGCGCTCACTGTTTTTGCCCGAAAAAATGCCCTTGGCCGAAATTAGATCAACTCGGATGATGTTTTTTATTTTTCTTTATTTTTAGGAGCGAAACGTTATTTATCACTATAAACTTTGACAGCAATATCACCAGCGCTAAAAATGCGATGTAGAATTTTATGTGCTAAAGCGCTGAAACATTTTTGCCCCAGTGCCACTTTAAATGACTTGAGACTGCCACATCAAGTTGCGCCGGGTTAGGTACAGGGGTGGCTGCAACAACCTATAACGCGGCACCTAAACTCACTTTAGAGAATTGAAGTTGTCACTTCGACGCTGAAATGTCAGTCAACATCGCTATCACTAGGGATGCCGCGAACTTTTTTCGAACCGAAGTTTGATGATCCAATCAAGCGGTTCAAAAGGTTCGAAAGATTTCGAATTTTCGACCTTTCTATTTAAAAAAATTCGACAGAAGTCAAATTTTCGAACTCGTTAAACTGAGATTTCGAAATTTCGAACCTTGCACCTTCAGAAATGCAATGTTTTCCGAACCTTCAAACTTAATACGCAAAAACATCGATCCTTTTCAAAGTTTCGAAGTTAATACGGTGCAAAATTCGATGCTTGTCGAACTTTCGAGCTTGATAGACTGAAAAGTTTGATGATTTTCGAACTTTCGACCTTTTTCCACTATAAAGTTCGAAGCTTTTCGAACTGTCGAACATCCTACGCTAAGAAATTTGATAATTTTCGTACTTTCAAACCTATTTATTCAAAGAATTCGAAAATTTTCAAACTTTTGAATCCTGAAAAGTCAAAAGTTCGACGAACGACTACATTTTAGGGTACAAGTTCGAAGTTCGTCGACCTTCGAAAGACAAACGGGCGGCTTCATTTAAATTCAAGCAATGAAATACATTCGTCATATTTTTTCCGATTTTTACATGCGTTGTTGCATTCCTGGCGAAAGACAATGCCGTCTATTTCAATGTTCTGTCATGCTTAGTTTTAGAGAAATAATTCCCAAAGGAGCGAGGGAAGTACGACGGTTTTTTGACAATTGTCGTTTGTGCCATATTTGAAGCGCGCTGTACCCGAAGCTATTTTGATAGAGATGTTAAACTTTTTAAGAATGATCTATGTTTAGCCTAGGTAATTGTCGTCTTAAGATATGAATATTGTTATTCAAGATGAGTTTCGAAGAAATGTCCAAACATGTATCTACGGGCAATTAATCCCTAAACTTGGTAATTGTTTTCGTCTAAATCGTTTGAGGTGTCGCATTTAAATTAACACCACAGACAGTACACATATTGCCATCTGCAGAATACAAAATAACGTATTTATCGTTCTTTCACGTTGATGAATAAATCAATTTATGGGGAAGATTTCTAATATTGTTCAAGTTCAGCACGTCATTTAGAAAAGCGATTTTTAATTTCTTTTTTTTTTCTCGCTTCACGTTTTTGGGACGTGTTTCTTTTAGCCTGTACACATTTTGGTAGGAGCGACTTGTTTCGAAGATCTCATCCTCTGAATATGCAAGAATACAACACTTCCCGCGTGTGCTTGATAGTTTATTTTTCCAGCTTTTCATCCCCGGATTTATTGTTATGTTTAAATTTTTTTTTACCAATATCACAGTTATTTAGGTCGAAAAGACAGCTTTGAACTTTTCGGACCACTAAGCATGTGACAAGTAGTGCCTTCTGACGACGAGTTTCCGACAATGACCATCTACGCGATCTGTTATGCAGTGAAGAGCGACAGTAGCTATACATATGGATAAATAATTTCAGATTAAAATAAGCTCGACCACGCCCTCGTTCCCCGTATTGTTTTTATAACAGTCCGAAATATCTGGAAAAGAAAAGCGGGGGGGGGGGGGGGGCTGGAGCTCCCCCCCCTCCCTTTATTTCGTTCTTTCTATTCCGACGCCACTTGTATGGTAGAACCCTCCTCGACCTCAAGTTGTGTCGGCATTTATGCTTTTTGCTCGGCCTTTCCTTCGTCCCGGAAAATAAACCTCAACAACAATTACAAACTAAACTTACTATATGCCAGCGTCACTCGGGCGGCATTCGATCGGATTACTACCAGCGCGCAAGGGGTGTGGAAGTAATTTGTCAGATCGCTTCAAGGTTTTTCTGAGCCTCAACCTCGTGCCCTCCCCTGGATGTTTCGAACTGGATGAGTATCATAAAACAGTGCGTTCGTGTGATCACTACTGCGTGATGCACGTTCAAGACCCCCCGGGCTGGCGGTCACAATTACTTATCTATATGGTCACACGTCACGCTGCAATGGCAAATGTTCCAGCACATCCGGGACACTCGTCGTCTCATTTAATTGCCTGACCAACATCGCGGAGTCTCATTATCAGACCAGAACTTTTCTAAACCTGATTTCGTGAAAACCAGTGAGGTGCGAAAACGCTATTTAAAACTGAAACTGTGGAGGAATATGAAAACCGGACTTCGAACTTTCCGAACTTGGACTTAAAAGAAATTCAAAATTTTCGAAGTTTTTATTTTGATTTAGCCCTAAAAGAGAATCGAAACCACCGAACTTTTCGAACTTTATGTAGAAAGAAACTCGAAATCTTCAAATTTTTGGCCTTTATGTCTATTAAAATTCGAAACGTTTCAATTTTTTGAATTTCAGGTACAAAGAAATGTGAAATCTTTGAACTTTTCGAACTCAAATTCAAAAGAAATTCGAAATCTTCCAACTTTTCGAACCTCGGATCCCAAGAAATTTGAAAGTTTCGAATCTCTCGATCTTTCAAGTTAGGAAAGTTCGAAATCTTCGAATTTCTCGAACCTCAAGTAAAGAAATATTCGAACCATTCGAACTATTCGAACCCGAACTTTTAGAAACCGGGAAAGCTTAGACCTTTCCCAATTCAAAACTCTACGGTGCTCGAAAGTGGCGAACTTTTAATATTTGAACCTTGGTACGGTTCTAAAATATCGAAATCTTTCGATTTCCAACCTCGGTTCGGTTCGAACATTTCGAAACCTTTCGAATTCGAACCTGTGGTGGGTCGCGACATCCCTAGTTATCACCGACGGCGTTTGAAACAAAACTGCCTTATGAACGGCGGTCAGATTTAAAGTAAAGTAGAAGCTAAAGTCATTCATTTCTTGTCCATGTAACTATAATAACGCTGCGACGTTCACAACAGACTATTCCTTATATTATTGAAATAACAAGTACAGTTGTTGTGTGGAAACAGAGATGTCTCCTAGCAGAATATTTGGGCGCCGTTCGATCGTTTCATTAGTAATGAACATCATATTGAAGCTTGAGGTTAAACGAAGGCTCTGCTTTGAATTGCGCGCTTAGGCATTCCATATCAGTCCAGGTGTACAGCGGATACGTAGGTACAGCTCATATGTCGCTCGCAAGCAGCCACGTGTTCGTAGATCCGGTTCACTTTTAATTGCGCTCATTGTTTTCGCCCGAAAAGATGCCCTTGGGGAAAATTAGATCAACTCAGATGATTTATTTTTATTTTTATGAGCGAAAGGTTATTTATCACGATAAACTTTGACAGCAATATCACCAGCGCTAAAATGCGATGTAGAATTCTATGTGCTAAAGCGCTGAAACATTTTTGCCCCAGTGTCACTCTAAATTACTTGTGACTGCCACATCAAGTTGCGCCACGTTAGGTACAGGGGTGGCTGCAACAACCCATCTCGCGGCATCTAAACTCACTCTAGAGAATTCAAGTTGTCACTTCGATGCTAAATTGTCGGTCAACATGGTTATCGCCGACGGCTTTTGAAACAAAACTGCCTTATGAACGGCGGTCAGATATAAAACAAACTAGAAGCTAAATCATTCATTTTTTTTGTCCATGTAGCTATAATAACGCTGCGACGTTCGCCTATTTGTCATTTTATTTAAATAGCAAGTGCAGTTTGTGTGTGGAAACATAGATGTCTCGTAGCAGAATTTTCGGGCGCCGTTAGATCGTTTTATTAGTAATTTATATCATATTCAGGCAATTTTTGTTTAAAACGCCTGCTTTGGAAATTAAGTGGTAACCGTTTGTAACTTGTGAAAACGAAGAATAAAAGCTCGTGAGAATGTCTGACTGTCAAACATTACAAGATTTCAGAATACACGGTGGGTACTTAATGTTGCTTATACTATTTTATCGCGGGAACATATGCTCTCTTCATGTTTCCGCCATTCATTTGAATGACCATAACACATCAGGTAACGCGCGGTTACCTAAATGATCATTGCGACCTCGTTTGTACGCACACATAGCATACACAAACACACTCTTTAGTATTATTCGGGTGGTTTCATTTGGAATATAACACGCGCGTGTCGGGTTGGGTATTTTGATATTCCTCGAATATGTAAAGGGTGTTTCTTTAGGAATTGCTAATTTTATTCTAAAACAAGCCGTGAAAGCTTGACCAATGTGTTTTGTGCAAGTAACTTATACGGCTAGGGAGACATATTATGGGGACCTAATTGTCACGATAGGTTGGTTAATTAACAAAAAATGTAACTTACCAAAATGATCAGCTGGCCGAGGGAGTTATTTAAAATGAGCACTTAAGCGCCAAGGGCAAGTGCAAGTTAAAGACGTAGACAGGACGAGCGCTAAAACATCACAACTGGCGTTTAATGAAATTGTTGTGAAATAGAAGTTAGAGGCGTTTTAAATCTCGAAGTAATGATAGAAATGTAGAATTAACTAAAATATTTTTTTCCTATCGTGTCGTTCATTAAAATGAATAATCTCAAGAATATAAACTGATTAACAGAAATTACAGGATACATTCAAAGTTTACATGTAAAATAACAAAGAAAGGTCATGCAGAAACGATATTTGCGCGTAAAAGAACAAAGAAACAAATAATTCAAAAACACGAATTAAAAAAAATATATTTCAGCTCTTTCGCCGTCAAGGCTAATGGTGCCGAACTTATGCAAGCTTGCCCTTTTGATGCAATCACTTTCGCTTAGGTTAAGAGTTTAGTGTTTCAAGAGTTAAGAGTTGCGTGCATGGTTGACCTTGCACGGTTCATGAGGGTCTTGCTGCTTATTACACGGAAGTTCGTTGACTATAGCAGCGGCGTCATATACAAAATCTCGTTATCATATGGGAAAGTGTATGTGGGACAATCTGGGAAGAGTATTAACGTGAGACTCAAAAACATGCATGCACTTTCCCTCAAATCTTCACCGACGGGCCATCTAGCAGCGCATGCGATGATGGGAGTGAGCTGTGGTTGCACCTCAATATTTCCTGTCACAAGAATACACAAACGGTTTGGGGACCAAACATGTAGGGAGAATCTATAAAGCGAAAATGGTAGCATCGAAGGGGTAAGCTTGTATAAGTTTGACATCGCTGGGCTTGTCGGCGAAAGAGCTAGATTTTTTAATTGGTGTCTCTGAATTACCTTTTATTTTTTTACCTTCTTTTACTTGTAATTATCGTTTCAGAATTACGAAACTAAAAGCATGAGAGGTAAGGCATACATAAAGAAGATGAAAGGAAACAAGCGACGTTTCGGGCGCACGCCTTTAGTCAGACTGAGCGAAAACTAAGGGAAGCCGTGGAGGAAAACGCGTGGGCTTTCGCAGCACGACGCCAAAAGATAAACAAAATAAAATAAAGACGTTGACAAATCTCAGTAACGCGAAATAAGAGCGCGGCTCTTGAGGGAGAGGGTACGGAGGGAAGGGTATGCCCCTCCTTCTCCGTACCCTCTCACCCTCCCCTCCTTTCCTCCTCGTCCTCTCCCCTCCTCCCTCTATCCTCCCTCCTCCTTTCTTCCTCCTCCTCCGTACCTTCCCTTCATCCTCCTCCGCAACTGACGTCAAATTTCCCGCTAAATCTAGCGGAGAAACTGAAGTTTGTTCATAGGTGACGTGACACCAAGCCATGTGACGCCATTTTCCCCGCTAAATTTAGCGGGCAATTGAATTAGTGTTGAGTTCAAGTGACGTCAATTTTCGCGCTAAATCTAGCGGAGAAATTGAATTTGTTCATAGGTGACGAGACACCAAGTCACGTGACGTCAATTTTCCCGCTAAATTTAGCGGGGAATTGAATTGCTGTTCAGGTCACGTGACGTCAATTTTCGCACTAAAAACACACAAGGCCAGATCAGCAGGCCGAAAGGGTGGAAGTTTGAGAGAGACGGTCCCCAGTTTCGCGGTTGGCTCACCGTTTGCTTGCATGCTGTTCAGGTAGTTTGGATGCAGGGGGAGGGTATATTTATACAGCCTAAAGTTAGTCTTCCTCAACGGACTGCTTGTCTCTAAGCTGTAGGTGACGAAATTTAACCAGTGCGAGTGCAACCGCTAGCCTCGGGTCTTTGAACTGTGCAACATGCAGTAGGGATATACGCAGCGCACGGCACGAGAACGATGCTCATCCAGATCGACACGGGCAGGGGTGGCGATTGAACCCAGGATTCCTTGGTTCTGCACCGCGAGCTTACGCTCCACGTGCTCCGAGCTGGTGTGCGCTAGCCCACTCGTCCACCGACCCCCTGGATGGACAGAGGGATCACGCCTGGTTCACCTTTGTTAGGGATGTCGTCAAAGTACAAGCTTAACAAACCGTGCGTTTATTATGACAACGGAACTTACAGAGTTGAAGCTTTGGAACCGAGGTAGGAGCTCGTGCTGGTGCTCGCGTAATCCCCTGCTTCTGTTCCTTTGCTGTAGTGTTCCACTAAAAAGCTAATCACTTTGAAACAGCTTTCGGTGATAGCGGTCAGGTGCACATGGAGACAGCATGAACCGACTGATCGACGTGCGCCGATTCCCCTTCGGTGTGTGACGTCCATTTTTATTTTTCAATAAATAACCGAAAACGTATAGGTCATTACCGTTGCCATATTTTATTTAAAATTCACTTAATTAAAACGTTATTAATTAAAGTTACGATTACTTAATTAAAAATGCACTTGCTAGAAGTTACAATTACTTTATTCACAATGAAATTTATTGAAGTTTATTTTACATTTCTTTGAGGGGCAATGATTGAAGTTACAATTACTTTACTGAAAAACGCTATTTTATTATTTAAAGTTACAATCACTACATTGAAAATGCTGTGGATTGAAGATACAATTACTTGATTGAAGATGCAATTGATTGAAGTTACAGTTGTGCCACTGAAAACGCAATTGATTAAAGTTACAAGTTCTTAATTAAATACTGTAATTGAATACACTAATTAATTATCGCGAAAAAGTGCTATTGATTTGATAAATCAATTACTTCAATAAAAATTCAACAGATTATAGTATTTACATTCTTCTTCCCAAAAAGTTATAAAAAATACCGTATCGAAATCAATTACATTTCAATGATGTGCTTTCAACAATTAATTGTGATTTTAGAAGAATATTATCACGTATATTATGTGATCTCACAATAACAGAATATATCTTGCGTTACGAGGACAGAAATGTCAAAATAAATAGTTATTGTATTTTATGTATTTCCCTATTATTTCTGCGTTCATACTTCGTTAAGCTGTTCCAACAGTTTACTTTCTTGTGTGTGTGTGCTCCCCCCCCCCCCCCCCCCCCTCCCCCGTCAAAGTACGCATCAGACATCTCGCAGCGCCGCCTGCCGAACACGCCAGCTGCGACGTTGCCCCTCTTCACACTTCCACTTGAGAGAAGTGCAGTTTCAAATTGCGCGAACATTTTCTGTACCACATTGTGGTCGCGTAATGTTCTCATATAGGCAGTCTCAGAGAACTCTGCGAGGCTAAGCATAGAAACACTCTCAGCAAACAGAATTGAAGGAATCGTTCGCTTTCTTGTCAAATTCTGGAATATTTTTTTCGAGTTGGCGTCCCTCGAAAAAATATTATCGATGACTGAGGTTGGTTCAAACAAAAGCCAGCAAACTTATCGTCGTTGTCGGACGCATATTTTATCATTTTAAATTGCTCTTTTAACATAGCGTGGTTTTCCCCTTACTTTTGCTGTCTAATAGTTGAGAAACAGCCTTTAAATGTGCATAACAAAAAAAGAAACGCCCATGATAAATTAGATAAAAAAGATATACCTGTTGTGGAGGCCTATCAAAGCCGCATTCCGTAGCCATTTAGAAAACCGCAGGCCGAGGACACTATAAGGTTTAGTGGTTTTAGCATAGCTGAGCCGACGGCTTAGTTCAACGGCAAAGAGTGAGGGCGAGGTAAATCTGGTCAGCTTGCAAACTCGAAGGTTTTGCACAATAGCATGTGCAAAACCTTCGCGGTCCTCACAGCCCTGATGGCTGGCCGAGAGCTAAACCTGAAAATATTGAGAGTCACTTTTGTCCGCTCTCCAGTAGCCTGTTCATTACCTTGTAACATCTACACCAAGTATACACATTTCCGAAAAGCACTGGGCCCCATGGGACAAGATAATCTTTGTCAAATCACGCTCTCTGGGTTTCTGGCTGCTCTCGCGTCGGCGTCCTTCTCTAACCCTAAACGAGTGGACTGTTGATTTCGATAGGCGCAGCCTGCGTAGGCACGATTTCAGTCACTCCCGTTGTTTTGAGTTTTCATGGTGTGTATACGTACAGTCGGCAGCAAAGGTTTGCGGGGCACGGGAGCACCAGCCGAATTGAGCTGGTTGCGACTCCTGACGGCGCGCGGCCGCTCTCGAGACTCCGCTCGCCTTCGAGAATGCATTTCCTTACGTGCTCGCTGTCATGTCTTTTTTTCACTCACTTGCGTCCGACGCGCACGAGATAACCGGGACCGCCGCAAGGCGTCACTTTGTTAGCCGTCATGCCGCGCGCCTGCCTCAGCCACCGTGATGAGTCAAGGTTGGATGAGTGACCGAACTCGCATGCTACTGATAACGTTTCGCGGCACCTTACAACAGCCTCTGCTATCACGTGGGCGTCGGACGGAAGCAACGGAAGCTAGCAAAAACACATGACTGCGAACACGAAAGGAAGCGCATATATGCGCAAAGCGTGAGTCTTGAGAGCGGCAACGCGCCGTCAGAATGCGCAGTCAGTCATTTCGGCTGGCGCTTCCGTGCCCCCCATACTTATGCATGCCAACTGTACGTACGCAACAGAGAGAATGCGATTAAACTGTTTGTTTTATCTGATCTTGCAAGGCGCCACCCGCTCAGTCGTATCAATTGACAAAGCGCTTAGCTGTGGAAAATAATTTAGAAAGGAAAATAGCCTAACGGCATGCACGCTCTATGTGCACATATGACATGATTATCGATATATACAACAAGAATCGGACATGAAAATCAGAAAGTGTGAATGTTTGACCAATATACTATGCCTACCGCACGGTGCCGTGTTATCTAAAAGGATTTTACTTTAGAAATATCTCAAATAACCCATCACATTCTGTCAACAGTGTCGAGGACAGTCAGTTCACGACGATCAGACGGAATCCAAAAGAACATCGTTTTGGGGCCCGTTTTAGGGAGAGCTTTTTTACACCAAAGCAAAAGCGGACGTGACTGAAATGTTCCCAACCCCAAACCAGATACGTTATATTTGGCAAAGACTCGGTTTCCGGGATAATCTCAAGGAAGAACAGTTGTCATTGCTCGCAAAAACCCCGTCGACGGCCGCTCGACGTTCTTTCATTATTTAGTTTCCTATGAATGCCGAGCAGAAACGCTCGACTGGCATTCACTTGCACCATCCCTAACACTCAGCCCTAGCGCTAGCCCTAAACTCTAGCGATTAACCCCAGCCCTAAGATTACTCAATAAGGATACTCAGAAACCTCCAAGAGCGGCCGCGAGGAAGAACACAGGCGGAGACTCGAGCAGAGCAGGGGCTGTAATCTGGTCACTTGACAAAAAATTCGGCAAGGGTGCGGTCGAATTCCTTGCCGACGTTTTCGCTAGGTGTCCCAAATGTTAGTCACAGGTTTTAATAGTCCTAAGGAGTGGGAGGAAATGTTTAGCTACTAGGGGTCGCGAGAGTCGTACCAGTAACATCATCATCAGCAACGTGACGGCGGCATAGGAACGTTTTCTGGAAAGGTGTATAGTCACCTGAGTCTTCTAAGAGACGCGAAACGTGTCTCGTAATGTTGACGTTTATTGATCGGTCCTTTGGCGCAGTTGCCTGTTAATGCTGCAATCCCATTAGCTAAGGAGCAATAATAAGGTGCTCAGTACTCGCCACGACCTTCAATTCTTAAGTTGTCAGTTTCTCTAGCATTCACTTTTGCCTTTTTATGCATAGTCCGACTTCAGATTTTTATGACTTTCCTTAGAGCAGCAAGGCCCAAAACCCTCGAAACATCTCTTAAAGGGACACTGACACCCCCCAAAAATGTTTTTGTTTTAATTTTTCGCCAGGCGATTCATTATGGTGTTGGAAGACTACCCAATTAATATTTTGCTACAGAGTCACGTATATTTTTAATAAAGCCAAAAACCCGAACTGCTCAAAACCGAAACCGAAACCTCTGCACGGAGGTTGGAGAAATATAGAGGATGAGAGAGCCGGAAGTCACTGTAACTACACCCAACCGCGCGCTTTTTTTTTTTTTTTCGCGCGCAGCAGACGAAATGCGCTGCGGGAACCGTTTTTCGTGCGATTCCTTTGCAGTTATGTTCGCTGCGCTCGCTGTTCTGTACTTCGAGATGAGTTGTTTTGTACATTGAAGGGTTGGAAATGAGTAGTGAGTGCCCGTGGTGAATTTGCATGATCGGCTCCAAAAGAATACCCCAAGATGTTGCGTCGAAGAGCTGCCTCACATGTCCTGCACCTGAAAGTGGCATTGTGCGGCAGTCTGCACAAGTTTCCGAAAGATCAACGGGACGGGGGTTAATGGCTGGCTGTGATTCCTGCGGAACAGTTACAGGCATCTCGGAAAGCGGACGCTACCCGATTTATATGCTCCCAATTGCATTTTGTGGAGAGTGACTTCATTGCGTTCGAAGGTGTCAAAAAGGGAAATCCCATACCATTTAGTTCAGCGACGTATCGTCCACAACCTTTGTTTCTTTCAGTGATAATTGTTAAAAAGAAAGATATTAAATATCGCAAAATACATGACAAAAAAAAAGGTACGTCCACGTTAGGGATCGAACCTGGGCCAGCTGCGTGTGAAGCGGACATCCTTCCACTGCGTGGTAATGCAGCTGGTCTAATCCAGGTCAGAAAATTTGCTGCCGATTTGCTCTCTATACTTCGTTTCACCTTTTGTTGTACCGCAGCGAAGGCTAGAAGCGCGAGCTCATAGCGTTGGCAGCTTGCCCTTGGTGCACGAGAGCTTGTGCCGCCAAGGTGTGCCATAGAGCAAGGAGCTCGCGCTTGTAGCCTTTCCTGCGGTACAACACAAGGTGAAACAGAGTATAGCAGAGGTCCTCCCGCCTCGAAGTCGGGTAGCACGACGCATTGGCCACGTTCGCACCTAGTGAAGAAATCGTACGTGTGCATATTCAACTCGAAGTACGCACTTCGTGCTTGACGTTTGCACGAGCGACGTCTTCAGCCACGAGAACGGGCAACGGCTCGGCGACGTCTCCGTGCAAATCGGCTTGGTGGTCGGGCGTGTCGTACGGGATAAATAAATACCAATTCTTTTGATCGGTCCAAAATTTTTCTTTCGAAGGAACACAGATTCGCCGGTACCGCGAACGACCGTTCTGAAGTAGAGGTCCCACATCCGTCGTCCGCTGCCATCGCCGTCCAGCCCGCGAGACCCACGATACGCGATACGACGCCATGTTGAGAATTACGCGCTGAACGCTCAAAATGCTCCCGGTTCTCTGTGCAACTTTTTTTTTTCAATCAACGTATTTGCAGCTTTTTGGAAGCCACAGAAAAATGGGTTTCGTATTTTTTTCTTTTTAATATTGAGCGTGTGCTTTCAATGACCCACGACTTTGATTAAATTTGGGCATCTTGTGCAAGTGTAGGACAGTGCACTGCCGGTCGTATCTCAATGCACATACAGGAAGTACACTGTCCTACACTTTTCTGCACCGGTGCAAGAGGTGCAGGTAAATCGAACGAGCCCACTATACCCGTCCCATATTCCTTTTGCACGCTTTGACCTGCGTCGATATAGAAGGTATGTTTATTTACAGGAAAGCGAAGAGGTCAACCTGCTTGTGAGTGCTGGTTTGCTACTTTGCGTGAAAAGGAAGAGAGAAGAGAGACAGCTGCAGACAGAATAGAGAAGTAAAGAAAGAATGAGATCATATATACACACCCATCCCCCCTCCCCACACACATCACACACACATGCAGAAACACATATATACGCATTCAAAGATTGGCGAAAAATAACTAGCCTCACATGAATTAAAAAGAGTGATGTCAGTTCTCTGCTCTTGGTCCAGACGGGTGTCCTTTAAGAACCGGAGTAAAGCGTTGGTTGCTTTGGACTATTTTGCTACTAAAGTCCAGGACCTAATATATGGCTGAGCTCAATGTCCTGATTATGTATGTCCAAGGATTGTTTGTGTTGTTCTTTGTGAACTATATAGTGAACAGTCTCAGAATATATGTTTCATGTCGTGTGATGTTGAGCTTGCTGTACAACGCGGTGAATGTACTTGACCGATGAGGATATCTTCTAGTACATGTCTCATTCAGGTGTAATCCATGCAGCACAGTTTCTGTTCGTCGCTTTATATTTTTCGGCATTCGGAACTTTAACTCCGGGTCAATAGTTTTTAAGTATGCATAATAGTAGCACGGATCTGTCCATAGTCTGAATGATATCTCTCTCCCAATCTTTTGGACTGTATCATTTGCATCTGTCCTTTATCTGACCTGTGTTGTTTGGTGCAGTAAGGAACGGTTATTACGTCGCGCGTGTATCACTGCGGCGCGTGCCGGCCCACACGTTCACGCCGCTTCGCGGTGACCGTCTGCGGCGGCTGGTTACAAATATGTTAACCCACCTGGCTCACCCGCTCACGACGCTTCGCGGCGGCAGTCTTCGGCGGCTCATTACAAGAATGCTAACCCACCTGGCTCACCCGCTCACGCCGCTTCACGGCGACAGTCTGCGGCAGCTCATTACAAAAATGTTAACCCAACTGACCCGCCCTTACACAGCGACTGTTATAGGAGTTGAGTCATCGACATCTGAAACTGGGGCTTTTGAAAACAGGGCAAAAAGAGCGGGCGTTTGACGCGGGGCATTTCGACACGGGGCTTTTGACATCGGGTGCTTTGGTGCACCAAACCTACTAAGGCTTGTTCACAGAGTTACGTCTTACTGATCCACTGCGCAACGACCTCTTGTGACGGCTTGTGACGGGATAACACCCTAGCATCATTCATTGGATAGAATCAAAACACTTCACATCTGCGTACTTTTTAGGCCTTATTCTTTTATCGTGAGCTTGGACGCAAAATCTGACAATGTTATATTATACTATTTCTCACAGATGGTACGAAGTATTTATCTCGCAGGTACTACAAAATCGTCAGTCTAGTTATACGTCACTCGAAAGGGTTCCAGGACTACCCTAAAGGTGACACAAGTGTGTTAATGGATTACGAGAGCTCGCAAGGCCTACGGTTGAAAGTCAAACGCCAATGTGTGATCCAGCCTTTATTAGTTTGAGCGAAATTCTAAAGACAGTTGATACCAATTCCTAGGGCGATTCCGGAAGACCCTTGCAGTGTCCCAGGTCTGACGGCCGCTACGTGCTGGCAGGAATGACATCGTGGGGTACCATGTGCGCCGCTCCAGATCAGCCTTCCTTCTTCTCGAGGGTCTCAACTCAGCTTCCCTTGATTCAGCAAACTGCAGCAGCGATGTCGTTACAAAACTGGCCTCGCGGTATTTCTTTACTATTTCTGCGGCACTGGGAGTGTTTTGTGTTCACTGTAAAATGCACAGTTAAATTGTGTTTTTAAACAAATATTACTGACAAATTTTATGAGATAACGGTCAGTTCTGAAACTTGATATCTGGCTCGGACAGCTAGCTCTACACTTGGGTGGAGAAAGCGTACGGCGACGCCTAATTCCTTTTTTGTTGTAAAAGAACTTTTGAGACATCTTTGGGACACCCTGTACATAGTCTCCAAAGTTGTCTAAAGACCGTTTTTTTATGACCAATGTGACACGACCGTCCAACAAGGAATAAACACGCTTTAGACAGCGCCTGCGTACTGTGTTTTTGTGCGATGTATCTGTGTGATTGCGGCTTAAAGGGACCATGAAGTGACCTTTTTACTTTTGCCAGATAACTTTTACATTAAACCTTCAACGTTCACTGAATGCCGAACAGGCATCCGTTTTCGTCTCGGTTTATTAACTTCTACACAAAAAATTAATGAAATATCGGCTTTTTCTTTCTCTCCAACTGACCGCAAAACAAGTTGCGGCGTAATTTTGATGGTCGTGACGTACCCTGTTTCCGGAACCGGAAGTTCTCTCGGCTGTAGAATGGGAGCGTCAGCGGCGGCGAGTTGGGGGTGCGCCGGTAGGTTTTACTGCGCTGATGGCGCTGATGTCACCGACGAATTTTCTAAATCGGCGCCCCTCATCGCCGCGATAGCCATGGACACATCGCAGCTGAGCGAAATTTAATGAGATATGTTGCGCTACAGCGACAGCATGGGACCAGTCCCATACGCCGGTATGCCTGTCGGGAAGTGCGGCGAGTCTTCCGGTGAAGACTCCAGAAGTCAAGCCAACTGTCATTGTTGGTAAAAGGCGGCCCGTGTCAGTCGTTTGCAAAGCGACGCAGATGGAAACAAATTGCCGCGGCGTTGTTTTTTCGCGGCCTCGGAGATGCAAGAGGGAGCCGACGTTAAAAGAGATACGTTTGAACTACGACAGTGTCAGCAAGAGCCACGTAAATACCTGTTCACAGTCGGATCGGACTCGCGCGTTTGATGGAAGTGCTGTATTCGCGCTGTTGGTAAGCGCTTCGGGACCGATCTTTTACGATTGTAACTCGATACTGACTCGACACTCGGCAAAGGAAGGTTGGACCGGCATTGCACGTAGCTCCCACGAACTGTTATAGCTCGACAGTGACGTGCAGTCGTTTCAAAATAAAAATGGCATACTGGCAAAAAAATGGCATACTGGCAAAAAATTGGCAAAAATCGCATGCGTGGTGCACGTTAAAGACCCCAGGCTAGCGTTTGTACTGCACTGGCTGAATTGCTCATCTGCAGCGAGTGACTCACACGTCGCAACTTTGAATTGGCTGTCCAACTACAGTCTCTATAAATATCCCCACAACCCCAATTGTTTTATTCAGGCTAGGTCCAGCGCTGCTAAGTGGGTAGCCCCAAATCCAATTCAATCCAGTCCAATCTGTTGAATGGCATCTGAGCCGTACCAATGGCGGCCTTCTGGTGACTTATAAAGGAAGACGTTGAAGATGCTCTTAGGCCGATGATGCGAGGCCTGCATATTCGGGGGTTAGTACGATGCGACGCAGGAATGGAACACAAGAGCTATGTAAGCGTGCATTTCTAACTCAGATTCAGCAGATCTGCGGGCTTCACGCAATCGGCTTCAAAGCCCTTTGGTGTTTCGAATTTTATCGAGGCGCCTGTGTAGGATTGAGCTTTTTCTCACTGCAGGTTTTTCGCCATACGCAATCGAAGTCGCAGAAAAAAAATTGAAACTGAGTGCTCACGCAATGCTTGGGTTCATTCTATGAGACGCATTCAAATACACAGCAACATTTATCGCCTGCAAATACACCGCCACACCGTAACAAAAAGGTTCCTAGGTCGATGGCGTTGCGTGCGAGTATACTTGGGTCCCATTAAGGCCAGTAAACTCGTGTAAAGTGAAAAACATGCGAATTGAATATCTTTGAAACCGCCTCATTATCGCGGTCATGGAGTTTTGAAAAAAACACCAACTAATCTCTCCACGCATAGTTTCGGTTCGCGTTCAAAAAATTATAGCTAAGCCTAATGCCCAGTGAACCCCGACGGACTCAGCATTAAAGGGAAGATGGGGCACTTCTGCATTTGAGAAAAAACGCTTGAATTGCATTCATTTGGCCTTTAGAATAACAGATATCACAATTATATTTCAATGCGACGCGCCGGAGAGCCATAAGAGCAATTTCAAAATAGGGCTGAAGCCCCGCCTCCCTAGCCTTGGGCAGCCAAAAGATCCGTCGATGACGTCACGTACAGCGACTTTCTTTCGCGTTTTCTCGCGTTTCACACTACTTGCGCAGCAAAAGGTTTGGGTATTCAGGTTCACGGGGTAAAAATACACTAGAATTCACTTCTAACTCATTTTTTTCAAGAAGCTCCCCATCTTCCCTTTAAGAAAGACGACAGAGCACAGGGAGATCTATTTACGAAGTATGAGAATATGACATATAATGGACCACATGCAAGGCTAAATGAACAGTTCAAGGATAGAACTTTTGGACAAATGTACAACATCAATATTTCTATCAAAGTAGCTATTCAGTAAAACGGGCAAAGTGTAACTTATTCTTTGTTTATCATAATTGGTCCTACACTTCGTAATCTTCCAAGGCTGGTGATGTCTACATGAATAAAAGTCCGATTTTTCTTTTAAATCCGATAGTTTAAGAACAATATCTGAGCGCCCAAATACCGCATATTTATACGCGATGCTACAACGAGGATAACGAAATTGTTGCTGCAAACAAAAACAAAACATTTACCCCAAGGCAAACGTTTCATAAAAAGGGTGGGTAAAGATCATTTTAAAAACACGAAGTGGCGAGGACAGACAGTAAAGTTTTTCTTTAAATAGCAACAAACCTTTAATGATGCCACCTACAATAAAAATGAAGGGTAGGGCTGATGTACTGAGGGTGGCATCATTAAACGTCTGCTGCTGGTGGAAAGAAATGTATTGTCTGTCTCTGTCCCTGCGCGCTTTGTTTATTCGCGGTTTTTAAGAATATTTTTGGCAGCTGGATACTTTTTTTCTACTACATGTTGACGAAAAATGTTCTCGTTTGAGATGTGGAACTTTTTTAAGCATACCAGTTTCCTAGAACATATGAGTGTTTTGAGTAATTGAAATAAGAAATATCCCATTATGTACTGCCTGCAAAGTGATTTAAATCGGGAAAGCGCTTGCAGTATATATTTATACGCCACGGTATCGTGGTTTCATCATAAATCTGGAAAACACTTTGTCGTCTCAGTAATTCTTTGTAATTTATTTTGATTAAAACCGTTTATCGAAACAATTGCGTTTCGGTAAACACATATGGGCAAATATTTTTCCTAACGTGTGGATCAGTTTCAGCGTCATGTAGTTTGATGCACGATTTTTTTCGTCGGCAGTAGAATACGCTTATAAACGTAAAGCAATTGAAGTTAAATTAAAAATCCTACCAGCTACGTGAAATCTAAGTCAAGGTAGACTAAATGCGGCAGGCTGTCGCCCAATACAAACAATATCGCAAATATTTTGTTATTCATTCATGTCGGTGGCCACTGTTGCCTAGCTCCATTCATTTAACTGGAGACCATACCCTCGCCGGGTGCTCTCAGTGACAGACAGGAGGGCCACTAGGGACTATGGCAGTGTCCTCTTTTTACCTTGCGTATAGTACTCAATGATCTTGCACCTATATTATAGGTATACCCAGTGTGACTCCAAGTTTGAACGCAGCCGAAGCTACACAGGGTCAGATGGAGAAAATCAAGGAACGCTAAAAGGGCCTCGTCACAACGCTCGTCGTCCTTGTGCGTTTGCTCTCGCTTGCGAAACGAATCGTGCAGAGTAAAGGACCTCGAAACCCATATTTAATTCTAAAAAGTCAGTTGAGGCTCGCCGAGAACGGTCGTTGCAGCCACAGGTGTACAGAAAGCCGCGCCACTTAATGTGACAGTCACAGAGCAATTATAATTAGTCATAAGCAGAAATATTTCCACTGGTTCGCACACACTACGAAAGTTCTACACCACCTGTTTGCCAAGCTGGTAACGTAGTCTGTCAATATTAATCATGATTAGCGATCGTTCCGCTAATCATATTATTGCTTTGGTCGAAACAAAAAATTGCCTTTTCAAACATTTCCTTGGTGGCCTCTTCTTGACCACGGGGATGTCTTCCAATAAACACCTTGAGGGCAAAAAACAAAATAATAATAAGCCAGATCTACCGATGCGTCACAGCTTCGGGTGACATTTCAGTGTTCCCAGGCATCCGGTGTACAATTTGGCTGATCTAAAAAGCTGGCGAAATGGGTCGTACTTCCCGTGTACACGCAGTTCGCTCTATGATGAGGCAAACGTCCCTGAATAACCATCTGCGAGCTAGCAACAACTCCTCTACCCCCGCCCTCCTCCCCTCGCTTCTGTCGTCTGCTAGCGCGCTGTCCGCCATGTCCTTCCTAACTCGCCCACCATGGCTGTGTTCGAATTCTTTCGAGTTACTCCGGCGGGTCATGTCACGTGACAATGCAGATGGAACAACGTTAGACGTGGGTAGGCTTTCGAAAGCCAAGGTGCGAAACGGTTACTCGAGAGTGAGTTCGAGTCCAATTCGCCAGGCTCTTCCTAACCGGAAACGGAACGCGCGGACCAATAGGAGACCGCGTTCGCACACCATTCGCTGTTGGTACTTAGCAAAGCGCGTATCGGGGGACTTTAGGTGAGGCTGCGGCTGGCGCATGCGCGCATCGTCATCAAGTGCACGTCACTTCCTATTTAAAAATTTAATAGCCTAGTCGTCGGGGGCACGCGTTACCCATGCAGTGCAGTAAAGTCTACGTTTTAGGACACAGGTGCCTGGTGGGGAGAAAAGGAAGTTTCTCTCTTCCCTACAGCTTTCCTGTACCACGACCCGCACTGCGCAGTTGCTATTCGGGCCCAGACGAACTGGCCCCAATACTGCAATTCAGGTCAGAGCCTTCGTTTAACCTCAAGCCTGTAGCCACATCCAAACTTCAAGCTTCAAAGCACAATCATGAGTGCGCTTCAAAGTCTCTTCTTCTCGGCCATTCTCGCTACGGCCTTCGCTTCTGACGCCAGTAAGTAATAAATCGATTTTAAAAGAAAATTTGTAAATATGATCGCACAAGACAATGCAGGTGAATGCGCTTCTTCAACACTGTTCAGGTTTTCTTTTAGCGCCATTCTTGACTATCCAGTTCTGTAATTGCTCCTTGTGTGTAACCAACTTTCCTAGCACGTTGCAAGACGATTGGAAGCGGACCCATTTCACAGCTCCCTCTTTAAATCCGTCAATAGCACTTCCCTCACGAACTGCAAACTCGTTTTTATGCCGGAGTCAAACTATACTCCGCTTCACCTTATGTTGTACCTCAGCGAAGGCTAGAAGCGCGAGCTCATAGCGTTAGCAGTTGCTCTTGACGCGCGAGAGCTTGTGCCGCCGAGATGTGCCCCAGAGCAAGGAGCTCGCGCTTGTAGCCTTTCCTGCGGTACATCATAAAATGAAATAGAGTATAGTTGTACATCATACAAAAGACAGTCTGCATACAGATTCGAAGGCGAGTCACCGTGCTTCGAATACTTCATGACAATGAGTTGAAGGAAGAAAAAAATCTTGGCACGCGGCACTCGAACCACGGATATTCCGGTGACTGGTGTTTGCAGACTCTCTATTGTAAGATATATGAGCAATTTGACTCCGGCTTTAAAAGTAAAGGCCTGTTCACACATACAGCGGAGCGCTAAGTTTGCGCTACGTGAGCGCTCCTAGGAGCGCTCATGTGGCGCTTTCTAGCGCGTGACTTCGTTCTAATATAGCGCGTGATTAGCGCTTTAGTAGCGCCTCGTTAGCGCTCCAGTAGCGCCTTGTCAGCTCTTGAGCAGCGCCTTGTTAGCCTTTCTTGTACCGCGGTGTACCGCGGTGCTGCGCATTAGCGCGTGCTCTGCGGTTCCGGTTCCCGTGGTTGGGTGTGTATCAACAGTACCACGGCGGACATGTGGGACGCTGAAATAGAAACGCGACAAATACTCTTAAGGGCAGCCCACACTAGCGAGAAAACGCGCGCGGCACGCCGATCGCGTTGAAAACGCGTTCCGCAAAATCGGTTGAGCGCGTGAAATCATGCGTTCGCTCGAATGCTTCAAGAGTGCGCGAGGCCTCCTGTGCTGTCACGTGACATTCGCCGCGATCGGCGTGCCACGCGCTTTTTCTATCTATACTTCGTTTCAGCTTGGGTCAAGACGCAGGCGATGCTACAAGCGCGAGCTCCGGGCTTTCAGCGTCCCTGCCAAGCACGCGCGCTCGTGCAATGCAAGCACTGTTCAGGGCCACACGCTCGCGCTCGTAGCATCGGCTGCGTCTGGACCCAAGCTGAAGCGAAGTATAGTGTGGGCGGCCCTTAACATACGCAATTAGTGAATATGTGTGTGGACGACTTAACGCCCAGAAGAGCCTTCTGGGTGCGCTAAGTCTTTCGCCACCGAGATACCTACGGGTATCCGGCGAACCGTGTTCCCAGGGTGAGGGACCGAGGCACAGAGCTCTTTCGAAGGCGATTATTTTTTAACTGCGTGTCTTTGAAACCAGGGTCACGCATATCGAGCTGAAAACAATGAGGTCGTACCCAATCGATTAGTCGCTCAGAGTTCATGGCTATGAATCGTCTGCCCGACCCTTTGCTTGGACAGCGGCTCTTTTACTTCCTCTTCTTTTAATGCCAAAGGGAAAACAACAAAACCGGAATCGCCGTGCACGCGCTGTTCCGCAGCAGCAAGCACGGCATAAGGAGCGTTGAGAGCGCTTACACCGCGCTGTTGAAGCGCTAACCGAGCGCCTACTGAAGCGCTTCTGGAGCGCTAACTGAGCGCCTACTGGAGCGGTTCTGAAGCGCTAGCCGAGCGCTACGTCACGCGCAAGTTGGTGCCACATGAGCGCTGCTTCCAGCGTTCATGAAGCGCTAACTGAGCGCTCCGCTGTATGTGGGAACCGGCCTTAAGAGTGGTGCACATCGCTTCAGTTATAAAACTCATTTCAAGCATGTGAACTTGCTGAGCCTGCATCAGCGTCGGTCTAAGGCGCATGTGCTGTTTTTATTTAAAGTTCTTCCCGGTTTTATTAGCTCTCCCAGCCTCGTGTTAGAAGTGAGCCTTGGAGACGCATGTGTGCCTTAAAGGTATCAATCATCGTTTTCTACCTCTCGGCACTTCAATCGAATGAGCCCTATTTTTAGATCGGCTGCGTTCTACATCATGTACTCTGATACACTCGATATTTTTCGTTCGGGATACAGAACTTTTGATATTTCCATCTGCAAGCAGTTAATGCTTGAAAAGGTTGATGAGTACGTGTGTGTCGTTACGATATCATGCACTTGCATTTGTTTAGAATAAGCAAGCTTTGGTGTAGCTTCTAAGTAGTTGTTCTTCTGCTTATTCCGACTGCTTGAACTGTCTTCTCATTTGTGACTGTCCTATGTCAGACTGGTGGACTGCGTTCCACCACTCCCCTGGTGTTTCTGTTTTTGTAGCGTTAGCTACACTGGCCGAGGTTGAGCAGTTTCGCGTGGCTCTCATAATGAGCCGTACTCCGTGCTGCGCAAGCGCGAGGAGCAGTGACGTCACACGGCGCACAGCTGGCGGGGCGGAGCCGGCGTCGCCGCGGGCACCGCTGCGAGCGCGCGCGCCTCGCCAATCTGCGCAAGCGCGAGGAGCAGTGACGTCACACGGCGCACAGCTGGCGTGCCAGAGCCGCCACCACCGCGGGCTTAACTTCCACCGCGCGCGCGTCACCGGTCTTCGCATTCCAGAGGAGTGACGTCATAGCCGCGGCAGACACACTGGCGCCGCCGCGTGTCCAGCCGTGTGCCTCCGTTGCGCAGTAGCCAAGTCTGACGCTGCACCGGAGCTGCTTGATAGCGCCTCTCATTTTGTGCGCATAATCTCACGCTACGTATATCCTGGCATAGCCGAGCTAAGCCACCGCAATTTTTAATTTATTTTTCACTCACAAGTCTGCAAGCAATAAGACTCAGGAGGTTGTTCCTAGACAGTGGACACAAACAAAGACGGATTCATTGATTCATTAATATTATTATTAGTATTTCAGACATATATATATATATATATATATATATATATATAGTATATGTTAGGAAGTTAGTACAAAAACAAACACCCAACAACGACAACAGCTAAGCATAAGACGGAAAAACCTCCACATCTCTATGATTAACGATTCGTGATACCCAGAAGCTTCAAAATAAAAACATAATATTCTAGTGCACGCATGTGCATAAAGCAAACATGCTTCGATCAAGCTTGATGCGTGTCCGCACATAATTTCATTCATCGTGTCTACAGCTAACGCCGTGTCTTTCTTTTTACCATGTGTGAGCAGTGAACTGCGTCTTCGGCAACTAATGTGTGGGCCACTCTTAACGCGTATGTGCAGAATGCGGCGTCCGTGGTGGGGCCCAGGGCAAAACTTCCCAGATCGTGGGCGGAGAGATGGCAGCGCCCCTTGAGTTTCCCTGGCAGATCTCCCTCCGGCTCCACGACGTCACCGCCGACTACGAAGGCCACTATTGCGGCGGATCCATCATTAACGCACAGCACGTGATTACAGCGGCACACTGCGTGTACGTGCAAGCCCACGAGGGTTGACCCCCTTGTCTTAAATCGATAATAGTCGTAATCGAAAGTTTTAGGGGCGAAGCTCTTTAGGGGCTAGCCATGTCCGTATGTCCGTCCGCCGTCCGCCCTCCGCCGTAGGCTGGCGTCGGGTGCTCGTGCTTCTGCTCGTGAGATCACGTGCTCACGAGCACGTGAGCACATGCTCACGTGCTCGTGTAGGGCAAAAAAAGAAAGAAAAAAATGATGAAAAAATTACGAGCTCGTGAGCTCACGTGCTCGTGTAGGGCAAAAAAAAAAGAAACAAAGATGAAAAAATTACGAAAAAAAAATGTTGAAATTTGTTTGCGCAGCGACAGGACGACTAGGGGGCTCTGAGATGTGGTAGTAACTCAAGACCTGGGGTTTCTGTCATGGATGAAACGTTGCATGTAGCCGCTCAACGTCTATACAGGAGAGGGTGCTGCGGTCAAAAATGCGTATATAATCGCGTTAAACTTTGCATGCATTGGCTCAACGTTTATAGATGAGAGGGCGCTGCGGTCAAATGCTCAAATGCGTATTTAACCACGTTCCATACCACACATTCTCTTTCTGACATGGATGAAAACGAACGAAAGGCTCGGCATGCTGCGGCTCAGCGTCTACGCAGACAAGCACCACCAGAGCTTCGCCCCAACCAACATCATTCACCACGTGGAGATGCGGTCAATTTTTTTCGTACTGGGGACTCCAACGCTTACGGTCCCCGAACAGCTTGGCGCATTGCATTGCGTGTTCATAATGATTTTTGCACATGCGCAGCGTGATGCCCCAGGTTTTATGGCACCCTATTCTAAAACTTTCATATTAGCAATTATTTTTATAACAGTGATATAGTCGTTGTAGGCGAGGTTTCCCTAGTGAAAAATACACCAGGCCGAGAGCTGGTGTGACTTGATGTTACACCAGACTTTTTCACACATGTGATTTGGGACATTTTCACACCAGCAATCTGGTGTTCTGGTGTGACATCAGGTTTTGATGTGGTGTGATAACAGAGCACCTGTTGCCTCTGTGTTGCTTTACTCACGAAAAAGTGTACAATGATAAGTTTGACAACAACGCTGCTGTCATAACTACTTTATTTAAAAAAGAAAAAATGCAGAACAACAAAGCTTCGGAAGCTTTACTGTTGTAGGGAGTTGACCGTGATCAACTGGAGTTTGTCCGGATCTACTGCCCTGCTTCGAAGAACCGGACGCCCTGTCGTTCCGCAATTCTTGGCCTTTCAGCTTGTGGTTGACTCGTGTCTTAGTTACGCTGATCCGTTCCGCGTTCCCCTCCGCGCCAAAAATCTACTCTTCTAATACATCATATTCGACAGATGGCTCGATTTGCTTGTCCAGCTCTTTCAGGGAAGCCTCCTTAAGTAGAAAGATATCAAAAGTTTCTTCGAGCTCACCGATGTCAATTGGATCCGTGGCCAGTAGGACGCCAATCTTGTTGATGATATTTGTTGTGACGGCTCGCGGGGTAGTCTTCTTTCGCTTCAGGTGGTCGACGCCCTCCTGGCTCGTAGTAGGCATGATCTGGCCATTAATTCCCGGTTTTCGCTACCAAAAACTGTAATAATTACTAGCTTTCTTTGCTTTTTTGCTACCAGACCAAGCTTGTCAAAAAGTCAGGAAAGCGCACCAGCACACATCTTTTCGGCTTCGACTCACAGAGAAGGCTGCTTTATTTTCTCAAACTTTAACAATAATACTGGCGGAAAGGGAAAGAGAAACCCCCGAAGAGGCGAGCTGGCGAGCGCCCCAAGCTGCTCAAGGCCGCCCGGGAAAGTGCTCGGGACGAGGGGGACACTTCTTGAGCACAAAGGAGCCCACCGCGGGGTCTCCGGCGACCACCAAGACGGGAGGAAACAGGGCACCACGTCGGGGGAAGGGGCGGCACCCAAACTAATAGAAACCTCGCTTGCAGACCGGGGGGGGGGGGAGGAAAGGGGAAAGTAAAAAAGCAAAAAACTCTGGTATCACATTAAACTGCGTGGTGTGCACACCAGGCTGCCTGGTGGGCACATGAGCCCTTGTGCTGTGACACCAGACTCTCTTGGTGTACCCACCAGGCTGGTGTGCGGGTACATCAGCATTTCTGGTGGGCACACCAGGCTGGAGGTGCTCGATACACCAGCATCGCTGGTGTGCACACCAGATATTCCGGTGTCGCACCAGGATTCTCTGATGTCACACCAGGATTTCCTGGTGTATTTTTCATTAGGGTTCGCATTGGACCTCCGGGGGTCCTTTGATTCTTTAAGTTGGGTCGTCGTGGCACGTGACTTGGCAGTGTCAGGCAACGTCATGCATGCTGTCACTTGACATCACGTCATATGACCACGTCACGTGACGTCACCGTGTGAAGTCGGGTGATGCTGTTACGTGCCGCGAGAAAACGTATGTCCTCAAAATCTATCCGGAAACTTCCTGCGTGCAGCGTGATTGTGGGTAGTCGGTGCGCAGCAGAATAGACGCTTTTCAAAAGTCCATCCAGCAACATTGATGATAGCCATTTCTTGGGCACGAAGCACGTGATTGGATCCCGAGTCCTCGCCCAAAGCTGACGCTACCCTCGTGTCCAATATATGCTCGGGGAACGTGATCGAGCAACGGCAGACGGGCGATGGCGCGGACTTTTAAAAGGGTTTATTTGAGGCAGAGTTTGCATCATGCACAGCGCTCAACCCGTCGGCTGTCGCCGCACTCCATTCGCAGAACACGGCGAGGAGACGGGATTTATGTTTTCCGTCGAAAACATATCATATCCAAGAGTGCGTACGTTCATTTTTGTGCGGAGCGCTGGTTGGTCTGCTTCTTCCGCAGGGGTTGCGCTGACGTCAGAACGCCCAGCTCTGATTGGCTGTGATGGAGGGATAGCAGGTATAGACCTCAATGCTACCTGCCTTCAGGTCTCCCCACTATCCTTCCAATCGGAACCAATCAGAGCTCGGCGTTCTGACGTCACAGCAACCCCTGCTCAAAAATCAGACGAACTTGCGCTCCGCATAGCTTGCGTGAGCGTTGCCTCCAGAGCGTCTTGAAGCGTCTCGCAACGAGCGCAACGCTGCACGCAGCGGCGCCAAGGCGAACGCGTCTGACGTTAGTGAGCGGGTCGGGGATCCACAAACAATGACGTCATGCACCGACCTCGTCTTCTAGGTGCTATTGGCTGGGTAACCCATAAATCATTCAAAAAATATGCAGCTTCTTCTGACGCATTGTAGCCATTCGATGCACGGCTCATAAAAGAATAACCATGCATTTTTTTTAATGCGGTTTAAGTTGGTTTAGTATTTGCGCGAACTTAGAGAGAAAGTGAAGGAAGAAGCGACACAAGGTACGTATAGGCATAGCTGCGTGTTCGTTCTGCTTCTTTGTGTTTTGAGCTCACAGTGGGAAGGTAGAAGGGATCGCATACCATATTCCAGGAGATCTTGGTTCGCCAAACACCAAGTTGGAACTTTGCGTTTGCGGAGCCCGACGATTGGGGCGACAAAAGCGCGGCGTCACTGTCGCGGAAGTACAATCGCCGCATCCCGTAAACATTGGCCTCAACTTTGCGGTTGACGAGTATAGACCTTTCCAGCGGCAGTCTCGAACGAACGCGATTTACAGCGCGCGTCCCTGGTTTTGAGAGTACGTCAGTGTTGCCTGACTGCGTTGGGCTGTGGGTTTTCTCGTCAGTAGGCTGTGGCAGCCTGCGTAGGCGCAATTCCGGACGCTGGCGGTGGCCAAATTGCCAAGTTTTATTTTTTGTTTTGTGTTCTATGGCGAAGAGAATTCCTCGGGGTTTTTAAGGAAGCATTGTACTATTTTTGGGAACAAAAACAAACAAATTAAAGCTATTTCTGTCGAGTTCGTGCGCGACAGAACAAATGCAACTGAAATGTTTGTTTCATTTTATGTTGATCTTTTTAACGGCACCATACACTCAGCTCTTGTCAATCTACAAAGGTCTTAACTGCCTAATATATTTGACCACACCAGAACATAGCCGCACTTCATGGGTATTCCCGCTCACAACATGAAATTCAACGAGTTTCATTAATCTAACAGCATATATTGTACGTACCCCACTGTGCCGCGTTAACCAAACAGGATTTGAGAAAGGTCTTAAATAACACAGCATATCCAATAAACAGTGTCGACGATAGTCACATCACGACGATCGGACGGAATCCGACTTGTCTTGGGGTACGTCTTGAAGAGTGATGCTTTTTTACACAGCACTAAAGCAAATAAACAAACGTCTCTATTCAGTCCCCATACCCCTGACCCTATCAGCTACTTCTCGTTCAGACCGGAGAACATAGCCGGGAAGGCTTTTCGGAGATTATCTCAACGGAAATAATCATCGAAGAACGTCGACAGGCCAGCGTCGCGGCCTGCTTGACGTTCGCTCCGTCGTTCGCTCTCGTCTTCCTGCGAAGGTCGAGCAGGCTACGAGCGCTGGTATTCCCTGGTTCTCACAGTGGAAGATAACTACAAAAGACGCACGCATCCTGAAGAGCAAAATAACGTAAAAGCTCGAGGAAAGCCGGCGAACTCCGAATGCACAATGCAGGTGGGGACTCGCGCTGACCGGGTTTCCACAGCTCAGGCGGTTGGCAGAACGTTTTGGCTGATAGGGGTCGCTCGAGTCGCAAAATGGCGGCGGCCAGAGAGCTCTTTTTGCAAAGGTCTATAGGGCCTCGGGATGTACGGAGTGGGAAAAGTCGGTCCAAGCCATCATCGCATCGGAACGGCCCCCGAATTATCCTCGCCGCGCGGTGCATTGCGGGGGCGCCGAGAGGCCTCTTGAGCTTTTACAAGAACATGTTTTGTGTGGTACTGGGATATTCCTCACATCTGACCAGCCAGTTTCAATTAATTGCTAGGGTATTGTGTTGCATACGTGAAACGTACCGGCACCACAAACGTCTAGCGAAGTTCATTTATCTGCACGTTCAGCGCACTCAGCCAGTCACCTACATTCAGAGGCCTCTCCATCAGATAATTTTACCTGTGACACGTGCACACTTGAAATGAAAAACCTGGTGACCTTCCAGAGCCTTCTCGCTCACTCCTCTCTTTCCTCGCGTCCTTGACTACTTCTCCTTATCATTTCACCCCTGGTCACATCACCTCCCCGTTAACCAATCGGCGTTGAGCACCTCACTCCTCCTCTCCCACCCGTCCACCAATCAGTGTCGAGCCTCGCGGTCCCGCTTTTATCCAGGCCTCACTTTAGGGCTTCACGCAATACCGAACACCTAGCCAAGGAACGTTTCATGTTAAAAGAGGACGGATTGTAGCCCTCCCGTCATTTTGGCATATTTCCGTAGATCCAAGACTTTCAAATCACAAAATTTGGGCCGGGTAACCTTCTGCCTCACTTTAAAATTTAAATCCGACCTCAGTCGACGATTTAATGGAATCAGTCAAGCAGCGCCAAAGATCATCGTCATGGCACTCGTCGTCATTCGTCATAGTGCGTTTTCAAGCGCTGGCTAAACAGGTCACGCGCAGTGATTGAGTGGTGACCCTGCGCTGCTTTCTTGACGTGGTTGGCATAGCCGACGATAGATAACGCCTCGATGACAAGCGCCGTCACAACGCACCTTTGGCGCTGCTAAGATTTTCTCCGTCCGCTCGTGGCATCGGCTGGACTCGGGCTTAAAAGTGAAAAATTGACAGAGGCCTTTATCTGCAAGAGTACTATGGAATACCGCACTTTCAAGAGCCATCGTCTATATTTGTTTAGAAAGCATTAACCGTCGTATCGGGGAGTAAAGAACCTATATTGTTAAGAATATCTCCTCGAAATTAAGCGGGGAAACTGACTCGGTGTGAAAATCACGTGACGTCAGTCCGCCCGCTAAATTGAACAGGAAACTAAATTGGCGTATAGATCACATTAGGCCAGGACAAGTGACATCGATTTTTCTGCCAAATATAGCGAGGAAGCTGAAGTGATGTATAGGTCACGTGACGTCAACTTTGAAAAGAAGCACCGTTCATTATTTGGTAAATGGGCATTTCAAACTTGTTGCGTTCAGTTTGCGATGGTGGCTTTCAGTGGCGTTTTACCGTTATTGTTATAGCGCCAAGATGTTTCGGTGGCGCCCTTTTATGGTTTCCGTTTCGTGAAGCCACGACCACACTTTGCCTCGCCGTGACGCCATGAGCTGTCTAATCTTGAGTACCTTATCATCGCTTGCAAGCTACTAGTTCGATGCTGTTTGTAAAAATACCAATTTCCAGCTTGGAGTCACCGCAATTTTAAACCAACCTTATCACATAGTGGACACTATGACAATGCGCCGATTTTCATCGATGAAATAAAGAAAAAATAAAGTTAAAGGCGTCACGGTGAGCGCTTGGTCAATCGCGAATTGCGACTGCGGGGCAGGGCGGGTCTTGTACGTCTAATTATCCCACCTCAGCCGATCAGATGGCGTCATATGGGCCGAACAAAATGCCCAAGGACAGACCACGGAGCGAGGAAAGTTACCATAATAAAACACGCCCTGTGTTTCTTAAGCAGTCACGTGACAATAGCCTAGTGCGAGTTGGACTTTCTCCCGAGGTAGCCGCGATTCTATAGAGTCATAAACACCGGTAATGCGCAAGAACGCGGCTCTTTGCTTCTTTCGGAATACCTGCAATTGTAATGGCTTTATGTACACGCGTGCAAGTACGTCCTCCTAATCGCGCACCTCGCGTGTTTGTTCCGCCCCCCCCCCCCCGCCCCACCTTTAACGCGCCCACGTGCTTTTGTTTTTCTTCCCCCGACCTTGAAGACCGACGGCCAGTTCGCGCTTTCCACTTTTTCCTCGCTTCCTCCTCTCCCCTCTTCCTCCCTGTCCACGCTGCCTGTTTCCTTCTCCCCCATGGTGAGGAGGATCTTCTGCCTTGCAGAATCTCAAGTCTGGTCGTCGGACCTTTATCCAATAGCGGCTCGCACATGGCTCCGTCTCATCGCGCGTTCCCTGCGTCTCCTCTATGTTATACTTTGATCGGCGTGCTCCCCCTCGCGTTCCGATGAGCCGAAGACGAATTTTGGTATACTTCCTCGCGGTATTAGGTGTAGGAGTATTCTATTCCGGCACGATACATGTTGTGCTCGATAGAAGACTCACATTTTAGTTGAATCTTTAAATAGTCTGTGCATTCTTTCCTTTAGGATAGGCAGAGTACCCGAACAATACACTGTTGTGGTCGGAGAACAAAATATCAATGTTGAAGATCCCACAGAAGAAAGGATTGGCGTGCAGAACGTAAGTATCAAGTGGCATTTTCTAAAACTACAAAGGGTGGTATATAATTTTTAGGTTTGCCTGAAACCGAAGGTGTCGTGCACCCACTTGTGACTTCTTACGATGGAACGATACGCTGGCACGCTGGCGCGATCTACCAGGCAGCCTTGGAACAATGCCGATCTGCGAATATATCACCGAATTGCTTTACGCGCATTTTTTTTCGCCATGCGTTTGACACAATTTCGAACGGTGTTATAAACTAAGGATAACAGCGCCGAAATTACACGGGGACCATTTCAAATGGGACAAGACAAGGCACCCTCTCAACTGAAGTTTATTTGAAAGCGCTAATATATATATAAGACCATCAAGAAACTAAATGTCATTGCGTATTGCGGCACAGCGAGCATTTCAGATTTTTTGTATTAATTTGTTGATAAGGCCAAGTAACGACACTGTCACTTATGCAGGTTTCTTTCCTTCGGTCCTCATCTCAAAAATCTCAAGAATTTTCTTGACAGTTTATCATTATAACGCGCCAAAATCTTGGTGTCGCGGAAGGCAGGTGTATAAGGTGTGGCATTAAACACCGGAATAAGTTAACAAATTGCGTAACATGGGTTGTTTATTTACTTCCCATGTTATGCGGGACGTCAATAATTGCGAGGAGATCGAACTACAGGAGGCGCTATGTCCAGCTTGTTTTGCACTGAGTTCTACGTTTACCTAAGGTGCCTTCATGTGCGTTTTAATCAGGGTGATGACATTCTTTGCAGTGCACGATGCCAATAGCACGCGCGATCGAGAAAAATACAAAACAAATAGCCGGTTACAAAATGCCGTCGTAGCACTGTGAATGCCAAGAGCCCGTGCCGGGAGACGCACTTGCTCGCACTCAGGAACAAAACAAGAAACAAAAGCGTCGGAATAAAACTCGAAGACAGAGGAGAGCCCCCAAAGCGAGCATTCCTTCGGAGGTCTTCCGAAGGCACGAGATGATAAATTTGCAGAAACTCGGGGCTCAATTTTAGCAAATCATCGCGCCCTCCCGCATTCAGCAATGGGCGACCCCGAGGGTGCAAGAACAAGCGCGTCGCGGTCCTGTCCAGCCATGCGTGGATACCTGAGCGAGACCGAACTGGACCTGCACGTATAAGGAGGTCGTTCTCCCGCACGGCGGGACCACGGCTGTACCACAGAATGTTAATCGCCGATGTCCCGCCTAGTCATTATTCTCTAAAATTGTGAAGTTTTGAGCCTTGTTTTTTACCGGAAGGGTCAATAAACGTCTTCTCAATAAATAAATCAATGGTCAAATGTCATCACCCTAAGCGAAGCGCACATGAAGGTACCCAGTGATTACCAACAAAAGGCACTTGCACTGGTTCTTTACTTCATCTTGATCGGTTGAGCGCGGGGCACAGATGGGGCACGAGGCTGTTGATTTTTCCCTGCGCTCAGTCGAATTAGGGTGCCTCAATGTCCTTTTTAATTCGAATAAGATGAAGTAAAAAAAATAACGATTGCTGCGTCCGCGATGGCCTTCATTGGTTGAAGACGACACGAGCCCCAGTCAAAACGCTGACGCTACAATCGGATACGTGGGTCGAGCTCTGCGTGAAAACATAACCAAATAATCTATGTTGTTGTTGTCCCCAATTAGTCCTCAATTTAGCCACTAGGGGTGCTAGGCTTAAATCTTCTTCCTAATAGGTGAGACGGGTAGATGTGGAAGCGAATGCGTAAGTAACCATGCAGCTTCCACAAATCAGCACTGGCAGAACACCTTGTTGTTCGCTGTTCCAGGTGCTCGTGCACTCCTGCCTCCAGTGACAACCGAGTTTCTGGCGCGTTATAACGATAAGGTGTCAAATGAAATTAGTAAGGCACTCAAGATCATGACTATAGTGGCAAAAACATGCCCAGGTGATATGTCCTTAGCCTCGTCTACGAATGAATACGTGTATCTAAAATGCGGGATGTGTCGCATTATGGAATGACTTAGCGTTTCTTGACGGCTACATATGCGTGTGTTTTGTAATAAACTTCAGTTGAGGGTGCGCCTTGTCTTGTTCCTCTTGCATTGGTCCTTGTGTTGTTCCGGCGTTGTTTTCTTAGCTACAAACCAACTGGCCCAATTCACCAACTAAATGCTGTAAGCGACCATTTCTTATATAGAGTCTGTAGATTTGACATCGCAAATACGGCAAAGCCTTCAGTCTAGTCTTTCGTAAATCGGAAGTGAGCACTGACTGCATGTTATATGGCTTCATTATGTTTTCTCGTCGTAAGCGCTAACAAAGTGCGGACAACTCACTCAATAACACTCAAAAGCAAATGTGTGAACAGCCTTAAGCGTTTAACAAATTATCTCCAAGTTATTCCACCTACTAAATTTTACAAAACCTCAACGCTCCACGACCTGCATTTCAAAAACAATCTCCCGGATAAAATCGTACTTCAAGCGTCATTTCTACATTTGCCTTTGTAGCGCGAGTACTTTAGGCAGTTTTAACGCAGTCAACATTTGTGTCTAAAGAACCGCTCTGCGTTAAAGACGAATATCTCGTTCTTTCTTTTTTTATATTAAACTATTAGCGGTAGGGTAACTGTACCATTAATGGAATGAAAATGTTAACCTTTTTATATACGTGTGCCAATACTAGTTCAAATGCAAGAGCGCCAGTGTCATCCATAAAACAATAATCATAAATTCGGTTGTCGTGGCTTCTCCTCTCACTGTGTAGGCTATGTTGTGGTGCGCCCTGCCAGCTCTATAGCTGCAACGGAGGCTCTGGCGAAACTCACAACCCTTCACCTGAGGGGAGGAGCTCTAGCTATGGGGCTGCTCTCAGGAATGGAGGAGAAATAGAGGGGGGTAGCGCCCCCTAGCAATCAGAATGAGGGCCCTTTCCAAGGGGGCCCTCTTGGGATGATAATGCTGACAACATGGTGGTGCCCCCACGAGGGATAGTGGTACGCCAGCTCTTCCAATATTCACCGTGGGGACATAAAAGATCACTGCGGCGTGACCGCCTGGTTCAGTTATGGTTGCCTTGCGGTCTCGTCGACCCACTGTGCCACACACTCATGCCCTCTTCGTTCCAGTACAGGATCGGACGGGGGTCGGGGTCTCGGGGTCCTCTTCCTAGCGGGTCCTTCCTGGGTCGCTCGCTTGGCGACGCCCAGCTTTATTTTTACAATAGTTAGTCCCCAATTGGCTTTTTCCTGAGAAATGAACACTTTATCACGTGATCCAATTCATTTTTATTAGAATTGGCTTTAAGTCTGCAGTGCCTCATGGCGGGAGCGTACGAAGGGGACAATTATTTTTACTTTCTTTTATCGAGCACCGACCTCAAAATATGTGTAGGCTATGAGTGCCGCAGTGCTATTTCATTAGATCAGGTATTCGCGCAACAACCCCCTACCTTTCTTACGTTATTGCCCTGAAATTCAACATTAAATCTTGCAGGCGGTTCGCTCTTGTTTCAGAGGTTTCTTAACATACGCCTTGTTTTCTTTTTTTTTTTTCTTTTTTGTCTCTTTTATTACCCAACAAACCCAGATTATAATTCATCCACTGTACGATCCGGACGCCAATGTATATGACTACTCGATACTGAAGCTCAACAAGACTCTGGACTTCAATGGTCAGGAGAAACATCTCATGCCCATCTGTCTTCCCAGCTTATACCAGAACTTTGATGGACAAACCTGCACTGCAAGTGGATGGGGACTTACCAAACACAGTGAGCGCACGTCGGCTGAACTCTATTAATTTCATGTGGCGCATTGAAAGAAATTACCACCTATAAATGTTTTTAAATCACCGAGGTAGAGGGCCTTAGAGCGATGAACTGGCAGCTGAAGCTGACCCCAATTGGCCGCCGCCATGTTGCACATTTTTTACCACAAGACACGTGACCTTATAGTTTTACGTCTAGATTTTAACAAAGTACCGGCGCAAAAATAATTGCTTATTGACCTTTAATAACAGTACGTTTGTTTATGTCCAAAACGTGCTTTTACGACAGAAACTCGGGCAGCTTCGCAATGCCTCCGCTAGGTGCCGTCAGCGGTGGTGCTGTGTTTTGGGTTTTTATCGGAGCTAGACACTGATCTCTGAGGCTAACAGTATTGAAACAATAGTTTATCGTGTTTTTTTTACAGTGGTCGCAATACAATTCTTGGCTCAGTTTTGCGCAAAAGCCTCAGAATTTGGTACGGTCACGTCTCTAGTGGTAATTCAAATCAAGTTTATTTTCCAGAAACTCTGGTGGGAAAGCCCATACAAAAAGCTGTTAAAAACAGCTTGACTAGGTATGGGATCCTTTCACATTGGTAGCAGCAACAAATGAATAACACATTAAAATTATACGATGCTAGAAAAGTACAAATGAAGGGCTCTCTTATTTATTGTATTTATATTTATGTTGTTATTGATACACTTGTTTAACAGAAGCGGTATATTATAATGTAAGGACTGAAAATTATAATTTGTACGAGACCGAGGGAGGACCCATGAAACCGTGTGACGCGTGCTAACAACACATTCATGCCTTCTAAGATGTGAAATTGCATACGAAAATTCTACAAGAGCTGGGGAGGAAAAACGAACTGTATAAAGCAAATGGAACTCGTACATGGATTCTATATGCAGTATGTGAAATCTGGAAAATAATGGTTCTTTGTGGTCATAATAAGAAACATCTCCAATATAACGTGATTTTTTTTTAACAATAATATGTTATTAAAGTTTGTTTTGGTCGACGTGGCCCACACAAGATGGGAATAGTTTAAGCGGGACTGAAATAATGCATGGTAAATATTTAGCTTAATGTTGGTTGGCAAAATATTACGGCAGCGAGCCATAATACCAACCACCCGTGAAAGTTTTACACGTATATAATTTATATGGTTATCCCAAATCATGTGCTCTAAAAAAATTACACCCAAGGTTTTATGCTGGTTTACAAGCTCAATTGAGGAAGTGCCAAATTTGATTGTATTATTTGTAGAAACAGGTTTATTTTACTAGAATGAAAGTTCCTTCGAGGCATGTCCTGTGTTCTCTTCTTGTCCTGTGTTATTAGCGCTGTACAGGTTTATTTGTTGACCTAAATAAAATTGCTTTGGTTTTTGTTGTGTTTACCTTGAGCCCATTTGTTTCAGAACACATAAAAAAACTTATTTAAAATAGAATTTGCTTTACATACTAATACATCAGCTTCTTTCCCAGAGAGAAACAAGCAGGTGTCATCCGCGTAGATAATGAACTGTGCTTCGTCATCGATGTTTACAATGTCATTAATATAGACATTAATAAAAACGGGTCCCAATATACTTCCTTGCGGTACACCAGTGCGGAAATTTCGGAAAGAAGAACAATAACCATCGATAACAACAGACTGTTTACGATTATTTAAGTAGGATTCAAGTAAAGCAGGTGGCCTGCCGCGGACACCGTAACGATTTAATTTCTGAAGTAAAAGTTTGTGGTTTTGGACATCAAACGACTTTGCTAAAATCGATAAAGATGCCTAAAGTGTGTGCCTGTGAGTGTGACTATATCCGCGCGGTTTCATCCAAGCATGAATTACCAACTAGCCCAATTATCCACATTATCTAGTGGAAAACAATGTGCAACATGGCGGCGGCCAATTGGGGGTCACTTTTGGCTGGTGCAACGGGATACCGGTTTATCGCTCTAAGCTCCTCTACCTCGTTGGTTTAAATATACCGAGTGTTTGTGAGAAAACCGAACCCGGCATTCTCGCACCGCCAAAATAAACTAGACATCGCGGAGAGCTCAAACTCTGTCAGAACGTCGCTCCAGCAGTACGAGCAAGATGCCAAAATTTCAGCTCTAACCGTTATCTTATTCAAAAGTTGGGCTGATTTTTTTTTCAATGGAGAAAATGGGGTTTATTTTTGCCCGTTTTTCGGTTTCTGGCGCCATAGAGCTCCATGTATTCCAGAGCTCCGTCGGGCGCCATTTTTTCATTGAAATTTTCATAAAATCACTTATAACTTTTGAATAAGATAACGGTTAGAGCTGAAATTTTGGCATCTTGCTCAACGGCTGGCTACGTTTTCGGAGTTGAGCTCTCGCAATGTCTAGTTTATTTTGCGATGCAAAGCCGGGTTCGGATTTCCCACAAACACCCGGTATAGTATTATTTAATAAACTAAACGAATCCACGTGGGTTTCGTTTGCGTTATAAATTTGGGCTATAAACGATTAAAAAAAGTAGTTTACATGTTTATAGAAAAAAACGTGTTGCATGGACTTAAAAGTTCGACTCGTCACATCCTGCGTTCCTTCTTAAGCTGTTAGTCACTATATAGACCTTTCCAAAAATCACCTTCTGCGGCTGCCATCTTTGTTTGATGGGCTGTGGAACGAATTCTGGGCAAGCGCTGCTGCTCTGTTGTGCGGTATATCAGATTTGCGCATGTGTTCACAGCTCATTGACTCGGTATTTTTCGCATGCTGCTAAGCACTGAAAAGGTCTATACTCAATTACAAAACTGTTGATTTTTGTTTTGTTTTATATTTGAGATCAGCGAATTCACGAGAGAAACCAACATCACCGAATTGCTGAAACCGTGAAAATTAGCAATAGACGAAGCAACAATTTCGCTTTGGCAAATGCGCGTTACTACAGGTGGCTCCCCCCCCAATACGTTGGCATAAAGGAATCTCGCAAGTTATGGTTCATTTCAGTTTTTTTAATATACTTTCTTTTTTCAAAATGTCGGGCTCTTCAGTACATATATATCTGTTCCGAGGTCACCGTAATTTTGGGCATGCACATTTAGCATGCATTGGACACGAGAGATGCGCCAGCTAAAGGCATGAACTCGAAACCAATCACACTCTTTGCGCAGGGAACGATGACAAAAATATGGCGGCGACCAGTGTTGCTCGATTACTTCTTAAAAAAGGGTCAGTTCCCGCCATGGGGTTTAAAAACGGAAGCAGAATGCGTCAAATCCTTAGCGCTGACATCGATTGTCCTGAGAGGAAGAACGAGAAAGAGAGCGAAATAAAAGCAAAGAAAGACAGCAGCCGAAAGGTTAGGCGAGCGTTCGTTTGGCCGCGACGTGTTAAAGATGCTCGAGCGCTTGTCACCTTAATTTATTTTTATACATTGCGCTAGTTCGTGTTTTTTTCTTTTTTGTTGGTGGGGGGGGGGGGGATGAGCTAGAAAAGAACTGAGAGCAGACCATACATGTGATGTTTTGTTGCTACTTTGTAATGTATTAAGTCGTCGCCAGCGATTCGGATCTATCGGGACCACCAACTGGGAAACCCGATGTCAGCAACTATGCCCGACGTTCTGAAGCAGCCTGATTGCACGGGATATTTTCGTATAGAATAATATTATAACTCTAATCTTGCTACCAACCTGTAATCTCGACTGTCTTTTTTTACGCGTTTTGGCTACATTTTTAGGCAAGGGCTTTCAGATTATTCATAATTTTCCTCTGATTTAATTTCCTTCATACTATCTTATTTCTACAAGTAAAACAAAAGTTTTCAATATTATCTTGCATCTCCTGTCAAGTTCAAACTTGAATCATCTAAAAGCTCTGTCTTATGGGCTTTTAAGTTTTTTTCAATAGATCTTCTATGCAAAGTTTTAGCGTTTCAGGGAATCAAACGGAAGTATTTCTTAACGCATTGCTGTGCCATTATACGTACAAACATGAGAGGGACATGGACGACAATACAAACGACACGTGCCCTTTGTAGTGTCTACTCCTATGGTGCTTGGAACACGACTCCTACTGGTGTTTCCCGCGTCTCTCGATTTCCGGCTGATGGCGTCACGAAAGTGACATGCTGTCACCAAACGCGACCCTGGCGGTGTCACAGCAGAGGGGTGTCTGTGGCAGACGCCTGCTCTGCAGCAGGTTGCACTCAACTTGACAGTTCCACGGAATCTTCAGCAGGCAGGAGTTGGGACGTTGCGACGACGGCGACACTCGCGCTCACTCGTACTTTTTTGCCATGACTTCGTAGTTTCAACCGCCAGGATCGCGACATCCGACAGGATGACACAGCAGCTCCTTTGACGTCATTTGTTGCCACTTTGAGACCACTTCTGATGTTGGTGCCGGAAGGGGACGCTAAACAGACCAGTCGAGGACGCGTTCTAGGCACCATACTTCATACGTCAATCTTTCGTTCTTGTAATTTAGTTACCAATAAGCTCATCCGTCCAAACAATTTCATGTACATTCTCTTTATTCGACGAATAAAGAGTACTAACATGTTTTACTTTGTCACATAACTCGCAGAAAGCCAAGGGGGAAAAGACTTGAATCCCGATCTGCTAAAAGTAGACTTGCCCACCGTGCCATACGATGAATGTAGAAGGGACTACATTCAGGTGAGACATGTCGACAGAAACTCGATGATTTGCGCAGGATTCAAAGAAGGCGGAAAATCGACCTGCCAGGTAAGCGATCGAACATGTTTAAAAGAATGAGTGACACCGCGGTGTTGTACCGCGGTGTTGTACGAGGGTAATTTGTTTTTCATCTTCCGATAAATTGGGGTAACTTGGATTTCTTATCAGTAGTTCTACAAGACCCTCAGTGGCTACAGGTGTTGCTTTCTGACCCCTATTATTAAGGGCGTCTATGTTTTTTCCTCGCCGAAGCTTTATGCAGTATTTTAATAGAATCTACGCGACTGTGGCGAGTGATGGTGTAGCTAAACTTGGAATAGAATGATTGAGAGCCCAGGTGGCAACCTTCTTGGCAAGGGCATCTTAAATTTGTAACACCTCATAATAACTACATTAAAATGTGCGCTAACTTTGTCAAGGAGTATCCACGGTATGTATCTACGTTTTGTGTATATTACCATAGTTTAATCACTCTTCTGTGTTTGCCCTGTTCATCGGAAGCTGAAAAAAACCACCCTCCTATAAGTGGTCAAGTGCGCATGGAGACAGGGTAAGTCGATTGGTCGACTTACACGATTCCTTTTTGACGTGCGACGTCCAGTGTAGACTTTTTTGAAAATAACGGCGCAAATATACCTCGTTACAGTTGCATTACTTTATTTAAAATGCAATTGACTATAGTTAGAACTACTCTAATATAGGGTGAGCATACAGGCGCACTGCATAATGTTACACAGTTTTGAACCGGTGACGATGGACGAAAGAGAGGACAAACACAGAACGTCTCAAACGCAACTACTAAACTTTAATCGCACAATTGTATATAGTTAAATAGCATTTGAAGATAGACTAAGGGACATGAATGATGAACGATGGGCACGGAAAGTTTTTGGCTATTTGTGCATAAAGTGCGTCGATAAGAAGTGAAGAAACCGAACAAGAAAACTTAGGTCGAAACTTTTGGGCAATAAACGCTCAGATCAGAAAATTACAGCAAATAGAGGTAAAGCAGCGGAGAGGGAATATTGCTAAGAAAATTATCTATGGCAATTCTAGGAGAAGCTTGTTGTTGTTTGAGGCCAGGATAGGAGTGTTACGAACTAGGGTGTAAAGAGCAAAATACATAGATATGGTGTGTGGGGCATGGGGGGGGGGGGAGATGAGGCGGCTGAACACTTACTACCTTACTGTAAAGGGTTTCTCCCTGCAGTTGTTCAACGCGATACTGATTTAGTGGAGGCTTTAGGTTTCAAAGGAATCGACGTAAAAATAGACGCTGGGAAAGCGGAGATCTCCAAGCACAGGTTGCCAGACTGGTGGCATAAGGCGAGGGAAGAAAGAGGTTTCTTAAAGAATGGTAGATGAAGGCTTGTGCTTGGCAGCGTAATGATATTATTCTGCCATTTGTTGATTACGAATGTTTTCGGATATTTTTTCATTTTATTCAAAATCTAGGTGGCGCAAGCCGCCGACCAATTTAAAGAGTTCAGTCGTATCCGTCGATCAAAATATTCATACATGCTTTTGTCATTTTTCATCTTTTTATAAAATAGTTTCGTTGTTCATCTTGCCTTATGTAGCCGGTGGGGGATCTTTGTACGCATGTGCGAGGGTGGCGCCGGGTTTGATCTTAAAGTGAATTTGTGAGGGGAGAATGGGTTTGCACTCCTTCGTACGAGCTGAGGTCATTGGTTTGATTTGAGGTCAAGACGAGATGTACCATAGCTGAAGCCTGAAGGCCACGGGGACGTGTGCGAATTTCCGGGAGACGTGCGTGGGACATGGTATATCTACGATTGTAAAAATAAAGCTTAGTAGCTGCGTTTGAGACGTGTTGTGTTTGCACTTCCTTTTTTTATTTTGTAGGTCGTTTCAAGATTTTCAGAAAGGCGCTAGAATTACTTTATAGAAAATAAATTTGACTAAAGTTACAATTACTTCATTAAAACGCAATTTATTAAAGTTACAACTACTTCATTGAAAATGAAATTGCTGAAAGTTACAACTACTCCATTGAAAATGCAATTGCCTGAAGTTTGTTATTTGCCTGAAAAACCAATTAATTGAAGTTGCTATTATTAAGTTGTGAACGCTATTTTAATAGTTAAGAGTATAATTACTTTATTAATATGCTATATTAAAGTTCCAATTACTTATTCAAAAATGCTATTGAATCAAGTTACAGTTATTTCATCAAAAACGCTATGTATTAATTTATTATTACTCATTTAAACTGCAATTGAATACACTAATAAATGACCTCAATAGAGCGGTATTGTGTAGAGTAATCAATTACTTCAATAAAAATGCAATATTTTGCAGTGTTCAATTACTGTCTCCTAAAAGCAAGAAAAAATACAGTACCGAGCTCAATTACATTTGACTTTTTTATTTTCAAAATTATACAGTAATTTTACAAAGATATGACCAGGTATATTACGTGATGTCACAATAACAGAAATATATGTTGCGTTACGTGAAGAAAACTGACAAAATTAATTAGATATTTTTAATGGTTATTTTTTTTCTACGTTCAAACGTTGTTAAGCTGGGCCAACAGTTTATTTTCAAAGAACGCAGCATCCACCTCGCAGCGCATCTTTCCGAAAAAGCCAGCTGCGACTTTGCCTCTTTTCACTGTTCTTTTTGAAAAAAGTGAAATTTTACATTGTGCGAACATTTTCCGCACCAAATCGAGGTCGCGTAATCTGCTCATATAAGCAGTCTCAGAGAACTCTGCGAGGATAAGCGTAGAAATGCCCTCAGCAAACAAATATGAGTGAGCAGTTCGTTTCCTTATCAAATTGTCGAATATGTTTCAAGTCGCTACACACTAAAGCCACCAAACTTCTCTTCGCCGTTCGACGCAAGTTTTATTATTTCAAGTTCTTTTTTTTTTAATTAGGTTTGGTTTTCACGTAATTTTTGTTGACAAATAGTTGAGAAAGTCATTGAAATGCGCATAAGAATGAGGTAACCCAGATAAAGAAGATGAAACTTTTTACCGGTTTGGAAGACCTTTAAAAACTGCATTCAGTAGCAGTTTACAAGACCCAGGCCCTGGACAATATAAGCTTCAGTGCCCTGAGTGTTACTCAACTTAAAATGCATCGACATCGGACTAGCATGTGCAAGCATGCTAGCATGCGCAAGATATTCGAGGTCCTGGCAACCCTGTGTCGACATCAGAGACGCAGTAGCACGTGCAAGACCTTTGAGGTCCTGGCCAATCCTGATGACTGAACAAGAGCTAAACATGAAAAGATTGAGCGCCATTTTTGTCCGCTGTTTAGTAGCCAGTGCATAACCTTTACATCAACACCAGCTATGCACCATTCCAAAAACACTCGGCCCCAGGGGCCAAGAGAACCTTTTTTCAATCGCACTCACTCACGCACCGGTGTCCCACTCTCGCACTGTCCCACCGGCGTCCCTGCTAACCCTAACCGAGCGGACTGTTGATTTCGCTAAGCATATAGCCTACGTAGGCACAATTTCAGTCACTGCTGTAGGGTAAATGCTCGTATTTTCCTGTTGTTTTGGCGTTTCATTGTGTATATACTTTCCCGATGCCACTAAGAACCACATTTTAAATTTAAATCTATTTTGTTTAGTACGTGCGCGACAAAATGAACGTGATTAGAATGTTTTATTTTATTTTACAAGACGCCGCCTTCTTAGTCGTATCAATCGGCACAACGCTTAAAGGCCCGTTGACATGCTTGCAACCGGGTAGGACCGACTGAGACAAGACCGATTTTTAAGCCCCTTGCGACGGCTTAGGTCCTGCTCCGCAACAGCGCATCCGGTCCTATGCCGTCGCAAAAGGCTTAAAACCGTGCTTGTGTAAGTTGGTCCTACTCAGTTGCTAGCGTGTGAACGGGTCCTAACTGTAGAAAATAATTTACAACTGAAGATAGCCAAACAGCAAAACGCGCAACTTCAAGCACAAAGTTTTTGACGTTCGCGCGTTTTTCTGCCGCTTCGCATGGGCAAAAGACACAAAGGAAAATAAAACGCGGTCGTGTGTTGCCACGTGACTTCCGGCAACTCCCTCCTCCTTTAGATTTCTTCGTCCTACCTAGTCCACACAACACCGCCTATACTTCGTTTTCCCTCTGGTCCAGACGCAGCCGTCGCTACAAGCTGATAGGACCAATCAGACAGCTTAAAAAGCGCACCATCATTATATTCGAGATGCTCTTTTACGTGTTTCAACATCGCTGAACCAATCATAAACAGAAAATTCCAAGTGACTTGCGTTTTTGACGCAGCTTGATTGGTCCTATTACCTCGTGGCGTGGGCTGCGTTCTGGATTTAAGCTGAAACGAAGTATAGAAGACAGAGGCTGTTAGGCTGACATTTCTGCGTGAGAAGAAAAGGCCGACGCAGTACTCAAATTGGAAACGAGTGGTGCTTCAGCGCTCGGCTTCGAATCAACTTTGAGCCGAACTTTGATGCAATCGTCGTGTCCAGTCGGTGAAACAGCGTTGGCCTTCGCTGATGACGACATTTCTGTCACCACTACGACTTTTTTATCTATGAGGTGTTGGTCCACATGTCGCGGCCATTAGCTCTGTGCTCATGTTTTGGTTGCGGCTGAAAGCAGTTGCGTTTTTAGTTCCCAGCTCTTAGGCCCGCCCGCTTCCGGCTTGAGCGTCGTCGGCGTCGGCGTCGCCGTCGGCGAAACCGCGCGGGCAAACGTCCCATAATGCACCGCGGTGACGTTTCGGCAGCACGCCGAAACGTCGCGTCACGTTTTGGCGCGAGTGACGTAACCGTCCCGAAACGTCACCCTGACGTTTCGGTGGAAGTCACGTGCCGAAACGTCACGTGACTTCATCAAGCGTTTCGGCACCGCTCGGAAACGTCGCGTGACGACGCGCGTTTCGCGCGTGAAAGAAGCAGGAGGGGAGGAGATGGAGAGGGTACGGATGAGGAGGAGCGGCCTACCCTCTCCTCAGTACGCCCCTCCTCCTCCTCAATAGCTGCGCTCTAAATCGGCGTTACAAGAAGTTGTAAACGTCTCTCCATTTGTTTTTACTTTATTAAAAATATACGTGACTCCGCAGAAAAATACTGATTGGGTAGTCTTCTGACACCATATTAAAACGCCTGGTAAAAGAAGAAGAAAAAAGGTTTTGAAATGTGTTAGTGTTTTTTTAAGGCTACTAGCCCTATTGGAGAGGAGATCGAACAGTCACACTTCTAGCGGCACACTTCAGCTGTTGGGACAAAAACCGAATTTTCTTGCTTGTGTTTGATCAGCGATATCAAAGATGACGATTCGAAGGTCGCTCCTCGTACGACCGAAGCGCTGGCAAGAGCGAAGAGCTCGTGCCCAGACCGTGCATGACAAGGTTATTTCTTTTGTGGGCTGTGTCAGTAAACACCGGGCTGTGGGAAAAACAGGCTCGATAAAGCACCCCTATAGTTCGATCTCCTGCCCAATACTTCGTGTCAGCTTAAGTACAGACTCAGCCGACGCTTCGAGCTAATGAGACCATTCAAGCAGCATTAACACCGCAAGTCACTGGGTCTTTCCTGTTTCTGATTAGTTGCATGAGCGATGATAGAATACGTACAGAAACAAGACGACCAGTAAGATTGTGCTCTTTATACGCCAGCTGTTTGGTGCCATCAGCTCGCAGCGTCGGCTTCGACTATAAAGTGAAACGAAGTATTGTTCTCACAGTGCAAGATAGCACAAAAGGGTGCGCGGAAACTTCCTAGAGCGGCCGAAAAACACCGAATGCCAAAACCCTCAAAACAGAGATGGAGATTCGAGCTGAGCAGGTTTCAAAAGTCCGAGAAAGTGTCAGACCAATCCTATCTTCTATAAGTCGCGAGAGTCGCAACAGTAGAATCATCAGCAGCAGCGTAGCAACTGCCTAGCAACGTTGTTGTTGTTCTTTTTGTATGGAATGGTGTATAGTTACTGAGTGTTTAAGAATTGCGGGACGGTGACTCGTTACGCTGACCGTTCTAGATTGGCTCTCTTGCCTCCTTACCTATTAAAGTTGCAACCCCATTGGCTAAGGAGCAGCAATAAGATTTGCATGACACGCCACGCCCTGTGTTTCCTAAAATGTCAACGACTACTGCATTTACTCTTGTCATTTTATACACAGTATTCTTTGACATTCGCATGACTTTCCTTTGGGTAGCAAGAGCCAAAACCCTCGAAATATCTGTTAAGGCTTGCTCGCATAGTTGCGTTTGAAGGTCGGTTCAGACACCTGCGTTTGACTGCGTTAGGGCTGCTTGCGTATTGAGCTGTTGCTTTTTACGAACGAATGCAACCGGTTGGAACGACGAGTTACCATAGCAACGAAGCGCCAAACGGTCGTTTCGTTCGTGTTCGTTCGCAACGCAAGGAGTTGAGCCGGGCTGAACTTTTTCTTACGTTCGGGAACGACGGGAGCGACAGACCAATCACAGGTCGAGGAGAGCTCGGTCGCGCGCGTTGCATGCCGGTCGTGCCGGGCTCCTTCAGTCTGCAAACATGGCGTCGGTGGTGATCGTCGACGTGGACGGCGTGGGGAAACTTCTCATCGTTCCCCGTAAAAGCGCTATCCTTGACTGTGAATTCTCGTCGTGTGTCGCTATGATAACCCAGCACGTACTAGAAGGGAAGATCCACCTACTCGTGCGGCGATCTCGTGGCGGCACTCTCAAGACAGCAGAAACGCCCGTGCCGTCGTGTTTGTTTACATGTCGACTACAGTGGTGCTTTCTTAGCATTTGTGTCCTCGAACATCGCCCGGATTTCTTTTTTGGCGCATTCCATGCGTGTGCTCAAGTTCAAGGTATTACTGGTGCGTACCGTATGAAGGATGCGAATTTTCACGCGTTTTCATCACCCGAGAAAGGTGATTAGTGTTAGCAATCCTGAACGCTCGCAACGTCTCGCTCGCAACGTCTATTTGATCACGAAATTATATTTCTACGTTGCTATATCGCTGCTAAGATTACATCGTCTTTTATAATCGTAGAAAAGGCGTGTAGCGAGATTTGTACTGTTGGCAAAGTCGTGTATTAAAGTCGTGATCGTGCAAGACGGCGTACTGCACCTTTTTTTCTTTTTTTAATGCACTACCCTGCAAGCGTATCCTGAAAAATATAAATAAAGTTTGTGGTCATAGAAGACGGTCTGTCTATTTTCTGTTACGCAAGTGAGTGGCAGCGCGTCCCCTTCTTTATAGAGGCACCGCTGAAACAGCTGACGGCGGCGGAGAGGCGGTCGCCGTGCTGCCGACGCACTGCGCTTGTTGCAGTGGTTGCAGGAGTGTACGCGCGGCGCAGAGCGGTCGTTCCGGTCACAACGGACGCAGTCGTGGATAACGGGTTCGTTTCAGATGTCTGAACCAGCCTTTACACAGCTATTGTAGGCGCACAGCAGATCTTCGTGGCTGTACGCCGTAGCCGCGAAAAACCTCCGGCTGCTCCGGTGAAGACGGTGGACCTCGCGTCGGGCAGGAAACCGTCCGCCATGTTTGTAAGCGTAGCTGGGTTGCTTACTATTGGCTAGGAGCAAGAGCTGAAGCTCGTTTCTCATTGGCTGTTGATTCGTGTGGTTGCATGGATGTGTGTGTACACGTCGCGTACAGTTGTCGTTGAAGTCGCAGCGGTTGCATTCGTTCGTAAGCATAGTGGTCGCTCCGAGCGCAACTGTGTGAACGGGCCTTTACTTCGACCCAATGGGGAGGCGGTGTGCTGCACTTCGCAACGTAACTTAACGCAGTCTTGGACGCAACTTTGTGAACGAGCCTCGAGAGGCCGACTGCACAACAACGTCTCGTGACGGCTTACGACGACATAACAAACTAGCGCCATCTATTGGGTTGCCCGGAATACTTTTAATCTGCGTACTTCTTAGGCCTTATTCCTCTATCGTGAGCTTGGACGAAATCTGACAATGTTATAATATACCATTTCTCGTAGATAGTCCGCAGAGTTTATCTCTCAAATACTGCAAGACTTCAGTCCATACTCCGTTTTACCATACGTCTAGGCGCAGAGGATGCTACGAGCCAACGGATCGAATCCAAGGCCGTGTGAATGTCACGTGACCTTAGAGAGGGGGCACAGCGACACACGGAAAGCGTGTCACGGGCTGCCTCCAGTAAGCGGGATTGGCTGGGATAGATCGTAGCATCCGCTGCGTCCGGACATAAGGAGAACGGAGTATAGCTATACGCAACTCGAAAGGGTTCCAGGTCTCCCCGAGAGAAGGCGCAAGTGTGTTAAGGGGTTACGAGAGCTCACAACGCACACGGTCACAGTCAAACACCAATGCTTCAACTTGCCTTTATTAGTTCGCGCGACATTTTATACACAGTTGATACTTATTTTCAGGGCGATTCTGGAGGACCCCTGCAGTGTCCCAGGTCTGACGGCCGCTACGTGCTGGCGGGATTGACATCCTGGGCTACCGTATGTGCCGCTCCAAATCAGCCTACTGTCTTCGCGAGGGTCTCAACTCAGCTGCCCTGGATTCGGCAAACTGCTGGAGCTACTCCATAACGGACTTGGCCTTCGCCGCTTTTGATACATATTTCTGCGGCATAGGCACTGTTTTTATGTGCACTGTTATGTGTCAATCGACTTTCGCCGAAATTTGAAAGAAATCACCAATAACTTTTGAATAAAAAACATTTAGTTCTGAAACTTTGGCATCTGACCCGGACAGCTAGCGCTGCATTTTGGGTGGAGAAAGCGTTCGGCGATGCGGAGTTTATTTTTATGGCGAAAAAAACATTTAACTCTCCGGGGCACCCTGTACATGGTCTTCGAACTTGTCTCGCAATGGGGATATACGCCAAAAGAACGATGACAAGAATATGAGTGGCACACAGGACAGGAACAGCCTGTGCTGTGTGCCACTCATCTTCCTGTCGTCGCTTCTTTCTGGCATATATCCCCATTATGAATCAGAACCCACTAGCCCAACTCGCAGTCTAAATTTATGTCTAAAGACAGATTTTTTTGGATTTTTTTAAGACCAATGTGACAGGATTTTAAACAAGAAATAAAGACCTCTCAGACAGCGTTTGTAAACTGTGTTTTTCGGGATGTGTGACTGCGGCTTAAAGGAACTGATCAGACCCGTTAGTGGTTTTGATTCGGTGTCTTGGCTGATGGCAGCGGAATTCCTGCGTAGGGCCGCAATCATTAACGGAGGCATATACATCTATAAAGAAAAAGCGGCTACAAAGCAGCGTTCTTTCTGTAGACGCGTGAACGGTTATAAATTTGACAAATTCTTTAACTATGCTGACATTTCTAGGTGCGTGAGCTTGAGTTGTCCGAGTCATAATTAGCTCCGATCTTCGATCTTGGAAGCACCATTCTTGGTCCTGCTCACCAGCTAACCGCCTCAAGTGAGGATTTACTAGCTCATGATGGTACCCCCGCGAACTTTGGCTTCGCGACAGTGCAACGCTTCATCCGTGAAAACCCTCTACCATGGAATTCTAGGCGAGTGTGCCTTAGTGACGAGCAGGGCGAGATCGGCCGGGAGGAGCTTCGGTAGTCCCGCCTCCAGCGGGCCCTTTCAACCTTCGACTATGCATGGGCGTATCGCGCCCCTCGAGCGCGGGCTTCCAGCCAAAGCACGGCGGAAGGCATGGAGCTCGTGCTGGGGGTCATGCGTTCGGAATACACGCCCTGCTCGTTCTCACTCTGTCCATCCCCAGAAATTTGTGCCATCGTATGCTTGCGCCACCTCTTAGCGGGTTGCGGCAGCGCTCCCATAGAAGCCCATGTATTTAATATACATATATGACCATGGCACCGAAAAGTTACGCTTTATACAATTTTCCATGGCTACTATTCCATTCTACGTATCATATACCGCTACTATTGTGCCGAATTTTCAAATATGATGACGTGTAAACTGCAGGTTCCTCGGTCGAATAAACGTTTTAATGTACTGCCACTGCGGATAGTATGAAAGTAAATCAAAATGTACACTTTATTTTTCGGCATAAAAAACTCGTTATGATTTGACAAACTTAATTAAAATCCCTTCCCAATATCATGGCGAATTTTGTGGTGTCTAAAATGTGTAGTACATTTGTAGAAAAACTATATTTCGCAGGCACCTCACGCAAATTTTTTGAAGAAAAAACTAAGTTCAAACGAGGCACAATTTAAAAATTCAACAAAGCACAACATTTGCCATACCGCTGCAGTAAATCCAGAGTGATTGTTAATGTGGTGTGTATATTTTGTCTTTTCTCAAAATTAGTTTCTTGGGTTCCTTGGGCCAATTTGCAAAATAAGGTGGATTCGTTCTCGTACAGACGATTACGATCATTTTCAGTATTTTGCTACTGACATCAATAAAATAGCAAAACAAAACGGCTGTTTTATTTTACGATAATCTAAAATTATTAAAAAAAAGTTTTCAAAATATTCTGGCTTATTATTAATGTTATGTGATTACAACAACGTGACTTTTAATGTAACGTGTGTGAGCACTGCGGTGATACCCAATTAATGAGAGGATGACTGCTTTTGTGAAATTTACATTCACACGTCAAAAGTAATAATTACTCACGCACTAAATGTTTACATTAAATAAATTAACCCAATCGCCCTAAACACAAAAAAGCAAAAGTAAAAACAAGAAAATCTAGATAAGAGCGTATTGAAATATCCGACTTGATATCACATTCCTCGAAGGGGCCAAAGTCCAAGATTTAAAAGGGCGCCGGCTTGTAGTCGGCGTCCCTAAAATTAGCATTTAGTCATCAGATTGAAAACACGGTTGACCTCAAAACGTCCCCGGACAAGGCGCGGGTTCCCAAGTTTGAAATGATGAACAATGCCTGAAAACAGTTGAACCATGTCCACTTCAAGACAAGGTTTCTCAAAGATAGCTCATGTTAGAGGATTCGTCATAGCAGAAGCTTGTTGTCTAGGGTCCTAAATTTTTTGTATTTTGTAACCAGTTCAGCTCTCGGTCGACACTCAACAAGTTCCTGGATGAGGCGGCGTGCAAAATTTCAAAAGATGAACGATTGCGTAAAATCACCTGAACCATCCCCGATTTCAGACAAGATTTCTCAGAAAGCATTCATTTTGTGTGTAGTGTTTGTCACAGTACCAGAACGTGCTCAAGGGCTTCATATTTTTTATTCTTTCCTTAGTAGGGGACTGAAATGTCCTCAAAACTTTTCTTGTCGAGGCACGGGTGCCCAAAATTCAAAAGTTGAACGAATGCGTAGAAACAGCCATACCATCCCTTCTTTCAGACAGGTTTTCTCAAAAAAGGACTTAATTTGAAGTATTTGCCATAGTACCAAAATGGCCTCGAGGGCTCGGCATTTTTTTTTATGTTCCATCTTTAGTTTGGAAGTGGGTTGTTCTCAAAAGTATCTCTAGCAAGGCGCTGGTATCCAAATTTCAAAAGATGAACGAATGCCTAAAATACGGTTGAATCACCTCCACGTTGAGACCGGTTTCTTCATGAAGAATCCACTTTGTAGTATTGGCTACGGTACCAGGGTAGTCTCGAGGGTTGTACATATTAGAGCACAGCTCTTAGGCGCACGTTTCCGGGTTTCGCGGCGTCAGCGTCGGCGTAACCACACTAAATTTAGCGGGAAAATGGACGTCACGTGTCCTCAAAAGCGATACAATTCCCCGTTAAATTTAGTGGGAAAATTAGGGAGTTTTCGTGGACCGTGTCCCTCCCTCCGCTAAGCCCTCCGCAACGAAGAAGCAGCAGCTGCGCCTGCGCGCCCATGGCCTCGACTGCAGAGTTCCGGGTATTGTAGCTGGTGGCGGAGAGCGTTGCGGGGCGGCACAGACGATCTACGAAAACTCCCTACTGACGTCACGGGACCTCAACACCAATTCAGTTTTCCCCTCTCAATTTAGCGGGGAAAATTACGTCAAATGACTCGGTGCTCACGAACAAATTTAGTTTCTCTGCTAGATTTAGCAGGAAAATTGACGTCAGGTGCAGATGAGGACGGGAAGCTACGGAGGAAAGGAGGCGGAGGAGAAGGAGGGGAGAGCAGGAGGAGAAAGAAAGGAGGAGGAAGATGAGGAGGAGGAGAGAGGAGGAGGGGCCGAGGAAATGAGGGGAGGACGAAGAGCGGAGGAGGATGGGAGACGGCGAGGAGGAGGAGGGGCATATCCCCCCTCCGTACCCCTCCCCTCCTCCTCCTCACGAGCTGCGCTCTAATTTCGAGTTTTAAAGATTTGTAACCGTCTTTAATGTCTATATTCCGCCCTTACAAAAAGTGTAGCTTATATGTTTAGACAGCCTTGATGCTAGTTCGCCTTCATGGGTGAGTTGTCTCTTAGCAGTAGATGAGACATTTCGCCAGCGCAGTACGACTGCTAACCTGGGGTCATTAACGGGCACCACGCAGTAGTGATTACATGATCGCTCGATCATGAAACTCATCGCGATCGAAAAGGGCAGGGGGTTGGAATCGAACGCAGGAGGTTCGGCTGTGCGTGGAGCTTTCGCTCCACGCACCTGAGCTGGGAAGGCGTTAGCCAACTCGGCCACCGATCCCCCCCTCCCCCTCCCCCTATTCAGTCCTTAGTTGGAAACCCGAAATGTCCTCAAAAAGTTCTCTGCCAAAGTGCGGGCGCCCAAACTTTAAAAGATGAACGAATGCGCAGAAACGGCTGAACCACCCCACTTTGAAACAGGTTTTCTCAGGGACTTAATTCCGAAGTATTTGCCATAGTACCGGGATCGGCTCGAGCAAATCTACATTTTATATTCCACCTTGAGTTGGGAGATGGGACGTTCTCAAATAGTTTTCTGGCGAGGCGCGAGTGCCAAAATTTCGAAAGATGAACGTATGCATAAAAACAATTGAACCATCCCCACTTTCAAACAATATTACTGGGTATCCGTTCATTTTTTTATGAGTATGGACGCGGATGAGGAAATTATCATCCGCGTTTTCGAACCGCGAGCTTTGCGCCAGTTAACTTTAGCGCACCTCCGTGTTTCGAATGCACCGTCATTATTTCTAACATTTACCGCCTTAACGGTTTTTGATGACGCTCTGCAAGTTTCTAATTTAAACAAGATGTTGTTTTTTACTAATTAAAACTATTCTAAAAGTTTTAGTTAATTATTCAACACATCGTGTCGATCCGCCCGATTTATAACGCATTCTGGCCATGTAACTTACATGATTATGCTGCGAATTTATAACGAATAAAAAAAACGATGAAAAAAGCCTAAAATAAACCCATTGTATACGTCATATAAATTTAATAAATTTAATATTGCTCTACATGCTGACCTGGTGTAAGTGCCGCAAAAGCGAAAGTTTTTATTCTTGATTTCAGCTTCAATTTAGAAGAAGCCGACACTTCGACCTAATGGGACGAATCCAGCAGCGTCAAAAATGCAGATGACAGGGCCTTTCCTGCTCCTCATTGGTTCAGTGATGATAGAACACGTACCAGAAAAGCGACGAACACCACGATGGCGCAGTTTTAACGCTTGGTCCCATCAGCTCGCAGCGTCGGCTGCATCTGGACTTGAAGGTGAAGCGAAGTATAGGCGATATTCCGCGAGGGTACGGGCCGTTCGTCGAAAGACAATTCGTAATAGGGCAACTCGTCGCAGGGCCGTTCGTCGCACAGGGCTATTCGTCAGAGGGCAATTCGTCACTAGGGAAACTTGTCGAAAAACGGTGTTTTGATACGGAAAGGAAATGCATCGCCGAAGAATAGCGTCAACCCGACGCTATTCTTAGCATTGAGCTATTTTTAAATGTTCGGTAGCTTTGTTTTTCAGCTTGTGTGGAGTATACTGTTTAGAAAGATTAGTCCTTTGTTTGGTTCTAAGTCGATAAACATCTTAGTTAACCTTGGAAGCACAATGTATAATGTTTTGAGGATTACTTTGTTATCCACCTTCGAGTTCACAGTCTTTCTCTGGTTCCCCTACTGACAAAGGTTTCCATTCAGCTTAGCTTACAGAGTTTCGAAGAAGGATCTGGAAATGCGGCGCTTTGTCTATATGGAACGAAAAGCGTCGCCGAAGGTATTATAACCCGACGCTATTCTTAGCATTGACCTATATTTAAGTGTTCGGTAGCTTTGTTATTCAGCTTGTGTGTAGTATCCTGTTTAGAAAGATTAGTCTCCTGTTTGGTTCTAAGTTTATAAACATTTTAGTCAACCTTGGAAGCACAATGTATAATGTTTTGAGGATTACTTTGTTATCCACCTTCGAGTTCACAGTCTTTCTCTGGTTTCCCCTACTGACAAAGGTTTCCATTCAGCTTAGCTTACAGGGGTTTCGAAGAAGGATCTGGAAATGCGGCGCTTTGTCTATATGGAACGAAAAGCGTCGCCGAAGGTATTATGACCCGACGCTATTCTTAGCATTGACCTATATTTAAGTGTTCGGTAGCTTTGTTATTCAGCTTGTGTGTAGTATCCTGTTTAGAAAGATTAGTCTCCTGTTTGGTTCTAAGTTTATAAACATTTTAGTCAACCTTGGAAGCACAATGTATAATGTTTTGGGGACTACTTTGTTATCCACCTTCGAGTTTACAGTCTTTCTCTCGTCTCTCTGGTACTGACAAAGGTTTTCATTCAGCTTTAGCTTACAGGGTTTCGAAGAAAGATCTGGAAATGCGGCTTCCAATGACTCACTCATGAATCGGCGGACTGCTCTAAAACGTTTGGTTTCCCGTCAATCTTTGCAGTCGCCATGGAAATCATCCAGACGGAGAGGGGTGGGGAGATGCTACTTTTTCAGGGATTTTCATACACCGCCAACCAAAGAGCTGAGACCAGTGTATACTGGATATGCCGGAAAAGGAGAGCTGCAAAGCAAAAATAACAACACGATTTTTTTAAGCTTCAAATTTTGACAGCGACGAACGACCACAGCCACGCTCCAGAACCGACCGAAATCAACTGTCTGAAGGTTCGATCGAAAATGAAGACGAGTGCAGGTGAAGACGCATAAGATTTACTTCGTTTTTCGTGATAGTTCTGATGATAAACTGCATTTGATAACATATGTAATTTATTTTCAGTGGAAGGACGTGACCAAGCTCAGCATATTTTTCTTGGACGCGGCTGCAAATATCACCGACAGCACTGCCTCACAACTGCCCTCTACGTCAACTCTACGTCGAACCATTCGAAGACAGATGCAACGGGCAACATTTAATTATGCCCTCCTACCCTGCGGAGAGTGACATCAAGCTCCCAAGAGAGTACACGGTGTGTACATGAAACATTACGCGGTTGATTTACATGCCATATAACATTACCACTCATGCGGTTTATTTACATGGCGCTGACATTTGCTTGTAGGTGAACTGCAAGGAGGAGCCGTATTTCTCTTGCACGACAGCGGCGAGGGCGACGTCAACCGGCTCATCACTTTTTGCAACACAACGCAACCTGGAGTGTTTGGGAGGTGCAAGCGCCTGGTTTTTGTGATGGCACGTTCAAGGTGGTGCCCTCCCCTGTTCTATCAACTCTACACCATACATGCGCAGAAGAACCGGGATCTGCCCTATAGTCAGTGCGGTTTACTTCAAACACAAGCCATGACTCAACATACCGCGGGTAAGTTCCAATTATAATGTTGCCCTATTAGGTGTTATCTCAAGTTATTGGCAAATGAGCTGTGCAAACTCTACTACCTTTTCACGTTACCAGGGTTTTCACAGCCGTCATTGACAACATTGGACCCTGCGCTGGACGGACCCTGTACACGGAATTGCAAAGGCCCGCTATGAACGCCGCCTTCGTGACACTCTTTCAGAGGTCCGGAATTCAAGGACGCTTTTTCCATCTTGCGCAGTCCGTTTATTCGCCAGCTTTGCGCCTTTGGGTTTTCAAGCGCGTTACGCCACGGACGAGACATTTGCAGAAAAGGTCAGGGTACTCCTGGCCTGTAGACTGTTGTTTCCTTTTCTGTATATATTGCTTATCAGCTTGTGTAGAGTTTCGTAAACATTTTCCTTTTATTCCAGATGAAAATGCTCCCGGCTTTGGCATTTGTGCCTGCTGGGAGCATTCCTGCAGCTTTTCGGGACATCCACGGAAGCATTTCTCCCCGAGGCGGACGTAGGCAAGTAGCAGACTACTTTGAGGGATGTTGGCATCGGCCGACCGCGACGAAAGGGGATCTGCATCGCGCCCAGTTCCCTCCAAAAATGTGGTCCGTGCATCAGGCAACGATGGGTGGAATGTTCCCCGGACCAACAACAGTGTGAACGGCATGGCACTACGGGAACAAGGGCGTCTTCTTTGATGAGAGGAGCAGCGCCGTGCTGCTCTGGCTGCTCGAGAATGTTTTTTTTTTGTTTTTTTTTTACTTTAGAGGTGTTACCACCCATTGTTTGAAGCTGATTTGTTAATTTAATAACAAACAACGCGTTGGAACGGAGGAGGTAGGGATTCTTGGCGTCAGAATTCGACGCCATAGAAAAGAAAAGAAAATAGCGAATGCACAATAACATACCGTATGCCGAGACTAACTATACTCCGCACTCGGCGAGGCCTCCAGCGACGCCGCGGATGACTCGTTAGGCTAATTTTATATTTTTAGGGGCGAAGCTCCTTAAGGCGTGGGTCTGTCCTCCTAGTTGTGGGTATGCAGCCACTTCGAGGTTTAGTTTATGAATGGCTCAAGAGATGGCGTGTTCCGGAATTAACTTTATGTAGAGATGACAGATGGCGCTTAAAAGGCACTCGCTCTTGGCGCTGCTCGTAGTTTAGCTGGATGGAGGCAGTAGACAAGGCTGCGGAGCGGAGAGCGCGCAAGGCGGCGGCAGCGCGCGCTCGCAGACAGAATCCAGCCGTGCGAGAGCGAGAGGCCGAAGCATGTCGTCAGGCTGCGCGTCGACGCCGCCAAGATCCGGCCGTGCGAGAGCGGGAAGCCGAATCGCGTCGTCAGTCTGCTCGGCGACGCCGCCAAGATCCGGCCGTACGAGAGTGGGAAGCCGAAGCGGCACGGCAGCGTCGCCAGATCCGGCCGTACGAGAGCGGGAAGCCGAAGCGGCACGGCAGCGGCGCCAAGAGGATCTGCAGAACGTCAGGGAACGGGAAGCGGCAAGAAAGCGCGCGTATCGGCAGGCAGACCCCGATGCAGCGAGAGCTCGTGAGGCGTCTGCAAAACGCATCAGGCGAGCTCAGCCCGAAGGTGCCGACGCGCGGTTTAAGCGAGACTTTCTAGACGTTTCGTTCGGCCATAGCTGTGGTGTGTGTGATAGATTGTGGTTTGTATACACACACACACAGTGTTTCTCACGTCTTTACATGGCGATGAGTGGGCGAATTAACGGAAGAATCGCTGGGTTTACCGACGATTCACTCCGGAGCTTCGCCCACTCATCATCATTCACCACGTGGATATGCTGTGACTTTTTCTTTAGATTTTTATCGCTACGACTGCTCCACCCGTGCCTCCGAGTCTCCAGCGGAGATCCGGCAGTTTTTATAATTTATTTATTATTATTGTCGTTTGAAGGGCGCTCTTCTTATGCTGCTTCGTTCCTGACGCCATAAAAATATTCTTTCTGCTTTAGATTATAGGCGGAAAATACACACTGACTGGGGCCTGAGTAACAACTCTGCATTGCTCTGTGTGGATATTTCGCGCTTACAGTTTAAAGAAAGATTGGCATACACACGTCACACGCGCACGCACTCAAAGTTGGCCCAGAAGTCCAGTTTCCCCGACGTGTTTTTGTAGCGCTTTCAAAACGATAGACTGATACCGCCAAGTGTTCTTTGGCCCAAAATTTTGGTGACATTAAATGGTCTACGTGTTGTCGCTACTCCGTCCCTGTCTTGCGGCGCATTTGTCTCAAAGTGGTCTATGGTCCAGCAGTTGCAGCGTTCCTCTCGTGTCTTCTCGTTAGGTGCTGTATTTCACGCATACACACAACGAATCCTAATAATGACGCTAAATCAATTTGTACGCTAATTAATTATCCGGACTGAACAATTTTTACATTCTAATTGTATTCACGAACCAATGACAACCATGAACTAAACTTTTCATTTTTTATACGTTGGTTGCACCAAACTTATTCGCACCCCCTGCTTTTTTATGGCGTCAGGAACTAAAGCTTAGCATAGGAAGAGTGCCCTTCAAACGACAATAATAATATGTACTAAAAGCAGATCTCCGCCGGGAGACTCCGAGGCACGGCGGAGTAGTCGTCGTGATAAAAAATCTAAAGAACACAAATAAACCAGCCTAACGGTCATCGGCATGCGGTATGTACTGTACATTCTTTATTTTTTCTTTTCTATCACGTCGAATTCTGACATAGGAGCTCTCTACCTCCTCCATTTCAACACGTTGTTCGTTATTAAATTAACAAATCAGCTTCAAATAAGGGTCGTGGCACGCTCTGAAGCGAATAAAAAAAAACAGAGCGGGAACATTTTGAGCAGCCAGAGCAGCGTACGCGGACTTGCTTAAATAGGACCGTTGAAGTGTTTTTCGCTCATTCCTGCTTGAAGGTTTCACTGATGATGTTTCCCGCGCATGGGGGAAACGAAACGTTTGATTAAATTGTTTATTTTGTTATGTCAAGTCGGCGCAGTTTTTTTGATCAGGCAACCACGGCCGCTCCTCCTCTCATCAAAGGCGCCGTCCAAAAATCCAACGGCTCCCCTCTTATTTTTTCTTTTTATTCACCTTGTTAGTACATTATGTTGCTGGGTTCGACTGCTCCCTTCTCTGTGACGATGCCGTCTGTGGACATACGTTTGGCGTTTGTTTTGTCACGCGATGGTGTGGTCCGACCGATCGACCAATCAGTTTGTTAGAATTGTGTCACGAGGTATGTTAAGTAACAAAGAATTTTGTTGGGAATAAGTAAGATTTGTTTTAGAAAAGTTTATCTTTCTACAGCTGCGTCGGCATTGTTTTTTTTTTTATCTGCCTATGTGTGCGTCTGCATGTTTGGGCGTTTGCTTTACGCTCGCGGGGGAACATGAACGGGAAGTGGTCCTCCGCCCCCGCTCGCGGGGGCTTTGGTAACCCGCGAGGGCTGAGAGAGAGTCGGACTCCGGTCGTTAACAAACGGATCGGAATGTCGGTTTGGGGGCGCCGGACGCGGCAGGTACTTCTGTTCGCGCTTGTGGCTTTTAAGCGGGTGTGCTTGTGTCCCGCGTATGTCGCCGCTTAGAGTAGAAACTTCGCTTTTAATCGACGCAATAACTCAACTTGTTGGCGCCAGCCGAGACTACGGAAATTGCAGAGGCCGACTCTACAAGGAATTTGGGTTTGACCGTTGAAGTGTCGGAGGGGGTCCCGCGTTGACAGCTCGCTGATCATTGGGGAAGTGTGTACCACGTGACAATAGTTACATTTTGAAATGATTGGTCCGTCTCTGGAGGGAAAGGAGGCCCCTACGAGTCTAGAAAAGGGCTGCCGAGAGGATTCTCGGGGATTCGGCTTTGGAGATCGGGAAGATTCGGCTGTTGAGAGTGGGGCTAAAGTATGGGTTGTAATTTTGGGGGAGTTTGAGTTGTAAATTACTGTTCACTTGTTGTTCGTTTTGTTTTAAAATAAACATTGTGGCCACACTGGCCATCGTAAACCTACCAGCGTCGTAATGTGTCCAGCGGGATCGAGACAACTCTTTAGTTTTATTTTCTTATTCGACTTCCCGGGGGACTTCCATCGGGCGAACACCATCATCGGTCGTCGCCATCACCTGACTGACCGGCCAGCCCCTCCCTGCGAAAAGTTGACTAGGTATAAAATGGCAAGATCTGATAAAAATAATAAACGCAAAGGAGTGCGCAGTTCCTTCTCGGCGCTTTATTCTTCCAGAGGAGAGCATCGCAGTGCCATGGTGTTCAACCTGTGCCGTCTTCATGACGCCATGAAAGACCCTCTTGAAGCCGAGCCATGATCGCGCGCAGTTCCGCCGAACGGGAGAATCGGGGGAGCCTCACTAGAGCGCTTCCCGTTTCCGCCACGGGAGGGCGAGCAACGAGCTGGAGGCGCAAATATAGGAGGCTATGGCAGGAACCACGACCGTCATACGACGCACGCGGCCGAGCTCTTCGACCCATGCTTGATCTGGTGAGGTCGCTCTGTTCGTTCTAAAACGTGGCGAAAGTGTTCAGCACGGTTCAACTCCTTGCATTGCGAAAGAACACGAACGACATGGCAGTTTGGAGCTCCGTTGCCACGGCAACTCGTGTTTCCAACCGGTTGCATTTGTTCGTAATCCTAGCAGTTGCTTGAAACCCAAGTGTGAACTGGCCTTAATAAAAACTATTTCACGTCTATATTCCGCACGACTTCGCGTCGGCGAGTTGGCGCGGTGGCATACCCTTGTATCAGACTTGTACGTAACTTAAAAACTCTACTCAAGTTACTGTTTCTTAAATACTTTTGTGAGTAACTTGGTATCTTGCAAATACTTTCGAACATCAGTATTTAGTACTCTAACTTAAATACTTTTTCAAGTAACTTGTACTCATTTTAAAGTTACTTTTAAGTTACTTTCTATTTTTTATTTTCTTTAGAGACGGGAAGCTTGGAAAATATTAAACTCCAGTGTTTTTGGCTGGGCGCCCTGCCATTGCAGATATATTTCGTGCCAGGCAATACAGTGCACTTCCGTGCTTCTGCTGAACGAGGTGACACGGAAAAGCAGGTGTCGCAGCCCTCAAGCCGAGCGGACGCATGTCGTGTCTTCTAACTGGGCAAACCGTCAAAGCACATTTTCTTACAATTTGTTTGTGGCCAAGCCCAAGAGCAACAGAGATTCCGAAGCAGAAGGGCATGCGGGTAAAAGTATAAGATATGTACAAGGCTACAAGCCAGAGGGAGGGAACTTGTGTCGGAGAGAGGGTGGGTTCTACGAGGTGTCTGGTAAGAGTCGACTGTAAACCAGAGTTTATTTTTCTATGTTATGGGTGAAAGCATATAAAAGAAAGCCTTCCAGCTTTAGAATTGTCTTCGCATCCGCACGCAGTCGCACACACCGCTCGTTCGTTCCACTAGGCTTTCTTGCGCACAATACTCGTAAGATGCGACTACACGGCTCCAGTCCGGCGGCCCATCGCTCGCGGCGTACGCAGCATTAGGGTGTTTTAGCAGACCGTGTTTTCCCTTCACTACGAAGAAACCGCTCATTGCGCCTGCGTGCCGATGGCCTTGGCTGTAGAGTTCCGGGTAGCGGAGCGGGCTTAGCGAAGGGGAAACACGGTCTACTAAAACTCGCTATTTCGGTAGCACGAATGACCGCCGGCGCATACCACGGTGGCGCCCGCTCTCCCATGGCCTGGACTCCCTGACTCCCGACTGCACGGCACCGCCAGTGCACTGACGGGGGAAGCGGAAATGAACACCCGACACAAGGGGAGCGTCGGAGGCAAGCCTCTGTGTAGAAACTCCTCCGCAGGCGAACGGGCCCCGCGCTGCCCTCGCCTAAGTCATCGCCATAGCAAGGGTATAAAAGAAAAACATTTATTTCTGTTTAATTCGTAGTTACTTGGGACCTCCTAGAAGCCTGAGTGGCAGCCAAAGTCTAGCTAAGAGATTTCCAGGAGTTTCCGTAGTAGCTGGAAGGAAGAATTTTTTCTGATTTCGGTTGTGCTTGACAATGAATTGCAAAGAAAATTGTAACTTGAGAGTATCTTGAAAGTAACGAGTTACTTTTTTGGAGTATTTTGTACTTCACTCAATTACTTTACAAATTTGAGTATTTAGTACTCTACTCAGTTACTATTTTTCATGGTACTCAGTAACTTAACTTAAATACTTTTTTTTTCTTTTATTGTGTAAAGACACACAAAAGCTGCAACAAGCACGAAAAACAAAGGTTAAAACGATAAAGGACCCCGCTTGGACCCGTGGGCGGCGCTGCTAAAACTCTCTCATGCCCATTAGCTTATCCAGCAGGCCAATCCACTCAGGCGGGGTCTCAGTGTTTTCGAGAACACTTTTTACCTGAATTACAAGCTCGATAAAGTATACGCGCGCCGATTTTGGTTGAACCTCAGCGTGTCGCACCGCTAAGCGTGATCGCCATAGACTGTACAGCCCTAGCGCCATAAACATGTCATATGGCACGTTTTCTCCCTTCTCTATAGGGAGAAACCTAATTGTGAAATGGTCAACACATAGATCTTTTTTCAGGGTACGCTGTAAAACATCCCAAAAAAAGACAGCGTCCCAGCAGTGCACGAACACGTGTTCGATCGTCTCCGGCTGTCGGCAAAGCAGGCAGTTTACGCCCCAAGGGACGTACACCCCACGCCTTTGAAGCCAGACCTTTACTGGCAAGGTGGAGCTGTGCAGCCGAAAGAAAAACGTTTTGACTGCCGGCGGCCACACATCCTCTTAACACGTTGTAGTACATCTTGTCCAGGCCTTGAGATATACTGCAAACGGTACAGTGGCACAGGAAAAAGAACATCAAGAAGGTCTCGCGTCAGTCTTTTACGCGTCACAGTCGCCAGGTACTCACGCGAAAATCTTACATTCAAAAAATAAAAAGAATCAACAACCTCCTTTACGAAACCAACTAGTTTTGCCGGTGGGCCAAACTCTGAAGATATAACAAAAGACGGTAGGGCTTCTGCTAGTCGGGTCTGTATCATAACTTGCAACAGCGGGTTCTGTTGATCCCTCAGAAAAAGAAAACGAGAAACAGTTTTCCGAACAAAAAGATGGCCAAGCCCGACGCCTCCTTTGGATACACGGCGGAAAAGGTTGTCACGGCACATGGGTTCACTACCCCGCAACCAAACAAACAGCGCAAAGACTCTGTGCATCTTCTGGATGCAGCTCCTCATACACCACATGACTTGCAGAACGTACCACACCTTTGCGGTTAAAAATACGTTGCATACAGTCGCGCGAGTAAAAATGGACAAGTTGCGGTTACGCCAACAAGATGTCTTTTTCCTCAAGTCTTCGACGACACTCTCCCAATACGGTGTTGTGCTCTTCATGTGCTGCAAGGGGGCTCCTAGATACTTGCACGGAATTGTGCTCCATCTTATTCCTTCAAACTTTGCTGGCGTTGTAGCCCACTCACCGTGCCATAATCCAGAGCATTTCTCTAGGTTAACTGCAGCCCCCGTTGCCGCACAGAACGAAGAGCACAACTTTAAAACTTCTGTGACACTTTTCTTGTCAGCACAAAATAGCGCGATGTCATCCGCGTATGACAATACTTTCATTTCAACACAACCCATAAAAAAACCTCTCACGTTCTTGCTTTGAATGACACTTGAACAAAGTGGCTCTAAATATAACGAGAACAATAAAGGGGACAAGGGACATCCCTGCCTTACAGAGGACAACACAGGTATTTTAGGTGTTAAAGTATTGTTTAAGACCAGTTTAGTGGTGCACCCAGTGTACGCCATACGTATCCCCTCATATAAAACTTTCCCAACATTCGCCCTTTTTAGTACAGCCCAAATAACATCATGGTGGACACGATCGAATGCCTTTTGCATATCTACTTGGATCATTGCTATTTGGCCGCCTTCACTGCTAACACACTCTAATATTGACCGCGCTACATGAATGTTTGACTGTATTGATCGGCCCCTAATCCCACATGTTTGGTGCTCCCCAACTAAATCTCGAATAACATGCTGCAGCCTACTGGTTAAAACGCGCGCGAAAATTTTATAGTCAACATTACACAATGTAATGGGTCGATACTCAGTTACACGTCTTGCCTGCACAGCGTCGGGCGTCTTTGGTATCAGCACAGTATGCGTCTGTACAAAAGAAGGCGGCAAAGCTTTAAGAGAATACGCTTCACGAATAACCTCTAAAAGGAAGGGGGAAAGTACATTTTTAAATTCCTTAAAAAATTCTCCGCTTAAACCATCAGGCCCCGGTGTTTTATGAGACGACAAGCCGTCAAAGGCACGTTCAAGCTCTTCGAGTGTGATTGGCTCTTCCAACTGTTCCCTTACATCATCCGAAAGCTGCGGTACTCCCTCCAGTAACGCTGGGAGCTTATCCTTGTCCAAAATAACATTTACACCACCAAATAGTTGCGAGTAATAATCAGTGAAAACGCGTTCAATAAAATCTGTATCACTGCTAGTGGCTCCCTCATGGTAAATAGCCGGGATTTCTTTACTAATTGCATGTTTCCGTTCTTCTTCTAGAGCCCTCCGCGTAGGTTGCTCACCTAACAAAAACTTTTCAGCACGCGCTCGCACAATGGCTCCGCGGTAGCGTTCCTGATGGAAAGAGTCTAACTTCGCCCTTAGATTCTTAATTTCTTCCTCTACTGCACCTGGGCTACTGTTTTCAATTTTGAGAAGTTCGTTTAAATACATTTGCAGTCCTTTCTCCTCTCTTCTCGCCTCACGCTGTAAATACGAAGACCTTTCAATCGCCATTTGCTTAACCTCTTCCTTAAAGTATTCCCATTTTTCAAGGAGACATGTTTCTTTCCGTGAGATTATTTTGTTCAGGATATCGCTGACACCTCTGACAAAGTCGTCATCCTTTAGCAATCTGTTGTTGATTTTCCAAAGCTGCCATTGAAACTTATTCTTTCGCGGTTCTTTTTTTCCAAGCGTCACGCTCACTAAGCAGTGGTCTGTAAAAAAAATGGGCGTCACTACATAATCTGTTGTCCTGCTGATAACCTCCGCTGAAACGTAAATGCGATCTAATCGCGAGTGGGATGCCCGCTGATAATACGTAAAATGAAGCCTGCCTCGGGTTGCCCTTGCGCGCGCTACATCTTCAAGACAGTGCTCTTGCAACAATTCGATCAACATTTCTGCACTGATATCTCGGTTTTCCCTCGTCGATGCCCTATCTTCCGGACTGCAGACGCAATTGAAATCACCCATAAGAACGACGACCTTATCGCACTGCAAGTACGATTTCAAGAATTCAAAGAAAACTGTTCTTTCATTAGCTCTGTTGGGTGCGTAAACACACATAACACGCCACTCGCGATTAAACAGGATAAAATCGCACAATATGAATCGGCCTCGTTCGTCCAAGACTACGCTCAAGTCTCGCAACGGCACAGACTTTCTAAGAAACAAAAAACATCCCGCCGACAAGCCTACTGCATGGCTTACACACACCTCATAATTGCTTAAAAGGGGCGTAGTGCTTGTTCTATGTCGCTATGCGAGGACATTTTCGTTTCCTGCACAGCAAGAAAGTCTGTTTTGTCGTCAGCGAGTAGACGTTGCAGCTGGTACTGTTTTTTTCGCGAGTTTAAGCCGCGCACGTTTAATGTTGCGAACCGAATCGGTTCGCGAAAATCCAGCGTGCTCGAGACGTAAGGCGTCATACGACGTGTTCGAAATAGAAGCCCTCCAACACAAGCTAATAAAAACAAAACAGTATCGCTTAATACACGTTTTCACAGCAAGTCACTCACTATGGGTTGCCCCTCCGACGGTCATCAGGCGGGATGCGAGGCTTGACCTGGACACGAAACTTTTTTCCTCCAGCCTCGTGTTCCGTCGACGTGCCGGTCCCTTCTACTTCGGTATCTTTCATGGATGGCGTTGAGTCCCTCATTCGCTTGACAACCTGGCTCATCTCGACATCGACGTTCGGCACCGGAACCGCGGGCCCTTGACTTCCGCTGCCGTCGTTGCCGTCGCTCGGTGGACTTGCGTCAGGTGTTTCCCTAGTTTTCTCGCCCGTTTCTTGTGCACCTTGCACCGCTGCCTCGGGAGCACCCGTTTGCGCTTCAGGGGCAGGGAGACGGACGGCCGCTGGGCCATCCGACCCCGCTCCCTTATGTGGATGAGGCACGGCCGGCGCGGACGCACCGACTGCCTCCTCCGCTTCGGCATCATCCATCATGTAGTCTGTCTGGTCCTCTGCCTTGCGGTCGCGGGCCATTGTGGCATAGGTCTTGATGCAGTCCGCTGCCTCGTGGCCATAACGGTGACAGTCCGCGCAGCGGGGTACACGGCAGTCCCGGCGAATATGCCCCGTACGACGACACCGAAGGCAGAGGGGAGCGCGTCCTGGCACCACAACGAGCACCTTACACCCTTCCAGGCGGAGCTCGTGGGGTAGGCTGTCGATGGTGTAGCCTTCTCTGAGGGTCAGGCGTACACTACGGGTGTTGGATTCAACGGCCTCGAATCCCCTTTCCTGGAAGAGGTCTCTGGTGATCTCGGAGACCTTGCCATAACGCTCCAGCTCCTTTTTCACCTGGCAATTCGGGACGTCGTACGGGACCCAGTGAAGCTTGACCTTCACGGCAGTGTTCGCCGGGTCGATGACGAGGCACCGCCCCCCTTGATGGTCAGTTCCTTGGCGTCGACCAGTTTTTGCTTGGCAGCCAGCGAATGCATCCTCAACATCCAGACGTGGTTCATCTGGTGGGGCCCGGCACTTGCCAGGTCTTTCATCACACCCAGCCGCTCGAGTTCCTGACGAAAGTCTTGCACCCGGTAGGGCCTTCCTTTTACATCACAGTGCAGGAAGACAGCATTGGTAATCACGTACCCGGTTGGCAGTTGAGGCAGAACTTAAATACTTTTAGTGAGTATCTTGTACAAGCCTGCCTTGTATACACTGTTTCACCACCATGGACCGCAAAAGATGCTACGAGCCAGCAGAGCCAATCCATAGCTTGGAGGGTGTCACGTGCCCTTCCAGTCGGATGAAGCTCGGAGGGGTGTCAAATGCCCTCCCAGTAGTGGTGCAAAACTATCGATAGTACTATCGATTGTATCGATAGTCACCAGAAATCTGACTATCGAAGTAAAAAAACTATCGATAGTACTATCGATAGTCGACTATCAAAAACTATCGATAGTACTATCGATAGTCGACTATCGAAAAACTATCGATAGTACTATCGACAGTCGACTATCGAAAAACTATGAATGGTACTATCGATAGTCCGGCACTATCGGAAAAGTATCGTTAATCGACTATCGGAAAACTATCGATTGTCGACTTTCATAAACATATCGATAGTACTGTCGACAGTTTACTATCGATATTTTTGCGACACTAGTAGTTTGCGTCGCTCCCTCTTCTTTTTTTCTCGCTTAATATTTTTTCAAATGGGACACCAACTAGCCCAAGCACTTACCATCCCAACTTTGGTTCAGCTTTCAGTGATGACGAAGACGGGAGTTTGGGCGAAGAAAGGAGGAAGGGAGGCGAGTGGCGGTGCGGAAACTGTGTTCGCTGCGCACGCGAAAACTACTACAAACCCGCGCGAAACTTCGCGGCGCGCACGCAGACTACGGAGCGTACGACGCCAGCCTCGGCGGCACTAGTTGGCGCCTTCTGTAAGAGTCATCGCCCTTTCTACCGTGGAACAAACAGGAAAAAACAAACAAAAGTACCCTACTGTTGCAAACCTAAACTATCCGGTAGCCCGCTGAATCTGGCTGAACCTCGAAGACAAGCAGGCAAAGAGGGACCCGCAGCTAGTGGTGGAAAACTAACGATAGTACTATCTATAGTATCGATAGTCGCCAGAAATCTGACTATCGAAAAACTATCGATAGCACTATCGATAGTCATCTATCGTAAAACTATCGATAGCACCATCGATAGTCGACTACCGATAGTTCTGCGACACTATCGATAGTTTTGGAAAAACTGTCGATAGTATCGATAGTCAATTTATCGATAGTTTTGCATCACTACCTTTCAGTCATACAAAGTATATCTGACTTCCGTAATATCCCGAGAGATAACCCACCTAAAATCAAGAGCAAATCGGGTGAAAATATGAGGTGGGCTAACTTTCGGTGTACAGTCGAGAAAAGTTGGAAAAAAATGCTATTTTTAGGTTATGTGTTTCTTTCAAGTTTGTTATCGTGGCGAGGGGCAACGATGCAGAAATCACTGTACTTCCCAGTCAACAACGTTCGCTTATATACCGCCATAGCTAACTAGCCGCATTTACGCCAGGGCCATCACTGATCCCGGGACTGCAATTACTAAAAGTGGGCTATCTTTCGGTGTTTAAACGATATAGCAAATCAAGCGGGGGTAGGGCATCTCTCGGAATATTACTATGGTAAGACGCTAAAGAGCTTTTCTCTGTTAGCGTCTCTCTTTCTCTTTCTGTGTGTGTGTGTGTGTGTGTGTGTGTATTATTCTGTTCTTATTTGCTAAGCATTACTCTTCAAGGAAAAATAGGGCAAACATAAACCTCGAAATAAAAACAAAAGTTAGATAGCTGTCGGCGCACTTGTTCCGTGGTGACAGAATCCGGAGGCGCCAAGAGGCAGAAGCCGCGGCAGAGCGCGACCGACACTGTGGCTCCGGTCGCCGGGATGTCAATACGGCGAGCAAGTGTTCTGATATGCGTCTTTGGAGAATCGGAGACGCGGAAAAGGGAACTCAAATCAAAGGGCCAATACAGAGAACGCGTAGATAACGCGCGATAACAAGGCAGCGAATCTCGCGCTAGCATTGGTTGAAGTCGAGGGGAAGCAAACGCACGTGGGCGCATGTGGGGGTAAACAAACGCACGAGGTGCGCAAAGAGCGGAACAAACTTGCACGCCGTATTCGGGCTCTGGAAGCAGATGACATTTGCTTGTGCGTTCTTTAGGGGCATATCGCCTGTTTTTTGTTGCTGCTCTTTTGTTTTGTGTCAGTCGTTTTCAGACCGCCCTTCACTGTCTTTCTGCTCTTGAACTCAGTCATTCGAGCAAGGCGTTCGGGCGTGCGGGGTCGGTAGGTTGCGAGTACGATGCGTCCTGATAGGGAGTTTTCGTAGATCGTTTTCGCCGTCCCGCAACCCGCTACGTTATTCGGAACTCTACAGCCAAGGCCATTGGCGCGCAGGCGCAGTAGGGGCTTCTCTGTTGCGGAGGGCTTAGCGGAAGAGGAAACGCGGTCTGCGAAAACTCCCTGTTGCCAGGGTGTCACGGTGCGTGCCGGTTCTGAGCGTGCCGGCTTTGAGCGCCTGTACCACCATTTAATTTGCGTGAAACGGTCTTGGCGATAAAAGGTAAATAGAGAGTTTGAGGGAACCGTTTTTGCACGCCCGATACGGTACGATGGGCCGTCCGGTACGAACTGCGCATGTGCGAGTCTTCTGTGGTAGCGCATGCGCAGTTTGATCGCACCGGAGGACCCGCCGTACCGTATTGGATGAGCAAAACGGTTCCCCAAAACTCGCCAAGATTTTTTTGTCCTCGTTGCCGCAGCATGGCTTCTGACGACATTTTCTATTAATCGAGATGACGCCATGTTGAACAAACTTTTTTCTTCTTGTCGAGTAGGAGCTGCGCGCATTTGTTTGTAAATCCAATTCGTACTGCGGTAGGCGATTGGTGGAACTAACGCAAATACACCGAGGAGCTTTAGATGAAACCGGCAACCGAACCGTTATTTTGAATTCATCACTGAACCGGGACCCGACCGGAACAAAATGCAAAGCTACTAAACCCGAACCGAAACCGAACCGGAATAATTACCGGTTCTACCCCTGAGTTAATTCTACATTTTTCCCATTACTTTGACATTTAAAAGGCCGTTAACATCTTTCCTTTCTGTCACAACCATTTCATTAAACGTCATTTGTGAGTTTAGCTCTTGCACTGTCTAGGGGGATCGGTGGCCGAATGGCTGCCGCACACCATCTCAGAGAACACGGAGCGAAACCTCGAGCTGCAGAACCCAGGGATCCTGGGTTCAATCCCCACCCCCTTCCCGTTTCGATCAGGATGAGCATCAAACAGGCGTGAGGTTGTGTATTACTACTGCGTGATGCACGTTAAGCACCCCAGGCTTGCGGTTGTACTGCACTGGCGAGATTGTAAATTTACAGGGGGTAACACTGACGCCGTGTTTCAGGCCGTTTAACCTCCCGCTGCATAAGCAACTAACGACTAATTACTTCATTACTTACCCTATCTACCTCGTTCACTTGTCCTTGTCCCGGGCGCTTGAACGTTTATTAAAAGTAAGTAGATAACTTTATTCAAAATAAATGTATGTTTCCAGTTAGATAAGTGCAAAGAGAGTAATCGAAAACAAACGAAGCTATGTACATTTTTAGAAAAATTCAGAGCGCGTTCGATGCGCGGTGGCGCGCTCAAGTTACAACTTGTGCAGCAGGTACAAAGCTGGCGGTACGAAAACCTGAATCATGAGTTTAACCTTCCGGGTTTTCGCAGCGCTGGCTTCGCACCTGTTGTACGTGTGGTACTTTGCGTACCACCGCGTTCTGAAGCGCTCCAAATATTTCTAATATTTACTAATTTTGTTGTTTCCGTTGATACAGTGTTGGAACTAACGCGTTACAAGTAACGACGTTACTGGTAACGCGTTAGCTTTTTAGTAACGCACTAACGTACTCGTTAGAATCCCAAATGAGTAACGCAGTAAAGTGATGTCGTTATTATTTTACGGTATCTGCTATCAAATTACTTTACCCGTTTCTCATTACTTTTGATTAAAAATGGCTCGCATGACAGTTTGACAGCAAAATATTTTTATTCTGCGCGATACAAAAAGTGGCAAAGAAACCCCAACAAAGCTATGTATAAACGGCGTTAATTTCAAACTCCCTCGGAAGGCAGTTTGAACGTTCCCATGACCAGGCCCAAAAGACGCGAGATCATCACTTTGCGGAATTTCTAGGCGTCCTTGGTGCAGTCGTTGTATCGAAGCTACTAAGACCACATGTCGCCTTGGCCTGAAGGAGCACCCGTCTCGCTGGAGAGAGACATCTGCTCAGAAGGCAACAGTCTGCCGCCACTCGAAGGATTCTACATAATCGTTCCTAGCTACTTCAGCTGGTCAAATTCTTCTCTTCAAAATAAATAAATTCTTGTTCTGTCAACAACAGAAAGGATAAACTCTAAATTGGGAAGCGTTGACGCTCCCACGCTTTGAACCAAAACAAGTGGCAAGGCTATGACAAAATTGAAAGGTGTCCGTCACCAGAAAGACGTTACCATATCTTAGAATCCCTGCCGCCGTGGTGCAAGGGTGCGGTCTCTCACTGGATAAAGACTACTGTCTGAAAGGTCGCGTCCCACTAAATCCTCTGGGCATCCTTTCTCCCATAGCGGTTCATAAATTAGACAAAAGACTGCGTAATCACTACGGACGACTTACCTTCTTTGTATCGCAGTAGCCCTCAACTCGCTGGCATTCAAATACTGAATTATCTATTGCTGGACGCTGCGCCCGCGTTATCCTTCTCGCCGTTCCTGGTTGTGTGTGAAGGCTACTGTACCATTCTTCTAGAGAGACAAATTCGTAGCAATAATAGTGATGGCTTTCGTCTGCTTCGACCTTACTTTGCTGTTGCTGGCGTCAAAAAACAAATGAAGAGAAAAAAAGGTTTATGGACGTGGAAGAGAAACTTGGGATAGTGAGCTTATAAACGCTCGCCACCTTTTTTAGTCAAATATAAACGTAAAGATACAACGAGTATGCATGTGATTATAACCAAAGTATGGCTGGCGCTATACTTCGTTTATAATCACCTATAATCTTCTTTGGTTATAAATATTGGTTATATAAAGCGATCGGTGTCCTCTTTTCGTTGCTTGTGTAGCCTAAACCTGACTGTGACTAAAACCGGTGTGGCTATGAGGTGTGTTGTGTGTGAGCAGTTCGTGTACTGGTACAGTCTCGTGTACGGTACTTTCGATATCGTTTTGTTAGTCGCATGTTTTCAAAGCGACATTCATTACAATGATCGATTGGTGCTCCTGGAACCCCCAAACCGCTTGAGGCAGAACCTCATTTAAGGCAGACAACATGAAAACAACAACAACCCTTGGAGTGTTTCCGTCTTTCACGGTTGCAACTGGAGGCGCGCGCTACTGCGTGCATTACCGCATTAGGTCAGTGTTCGACCAAGGCTTGTTAAGCATCTCTTCCTGCGTTCGTGCGCGCCGGTGTCACGTTTTGGCTGCTTGTCGCCACCTTAGGCCCACGGACGCCTGTGATGCAGTTTCTACGGCTGCGGAGCATAAAGCGCCGTTCACACATATGCAACCGAGTAAGACCGAAAGAGACCAGACCGGTTTTAGGCCTCTTGCAACGTCTTAGGACCTGCTCCGCTGCAGCGTATCCGGTCCTAAGACGTCTCAAGAGGCTTAAAAACCGGTCTGGTCAAAGAGGACGTAAAGAACGTTTGCTGGAGTGGAGGCCGCCCATATGTACGAATGGGAGGGGTGAAGGCGGCTGAGCGGGCGGCAGCCATCTTGCCGTGGGCAAGAACCCCGCATTTCGCGTTCGCGTTCGCGCTCGCCGCGCGTTTTATGATGGTAGTGGCGGTTGCAAAACAGTGAAAACAACAAACAGCTCGTTTGATAACGATTTATTTGTCGTTTCTTAGCACTCAGTTGGCCTATAATGGGCAGCGAGACGATTATAAACCTAAAAATCCCTTTAAAATATCACATTGATGAGTTAAAGCCTTGGTTAAAACTGTCACATTGATGGGTTTATTTTACTGATGGCTGAAAATAATCAGTCTTGACAGAAGCGGTTTCACCTTTTTTTGGTTGATAATTTCTCTGTTCCTTTCCTTTGTCATGTGGTGAATTCTGACCTTCAGATACTCTCTCAGCCAGCTTCTTACACAAGCTATAAATATGATTGTCTAGAGGATTGCAGCCTAGAAGGTGTGGTTCCAGTTGCAAGAACCCCTTCCTCTCTGGCAACGCACTCAACACTTACAAAATCAGCTGTTTGGCCCTATGCTGCACCGCTTTGACGGTTTCCCACTTGGCCTGCAACCGCTGCAGCCCTTTCTCGACAGCTTCGCACAGCCCGACGAGGTCTTGTGATGGAGAAACAAGTCCACCCGGTTTTTGCCTAACAAGAGGTGCCAGCTCTTGTGAATGCAGGGCTGCGATGCACTCTTGGCATGCTGCAGTTAAACAAACTTTGTGAACAACAAAGCCCGCAATGTATGGCACCATAGAAGTGACAAAAGGGGACAGGCTTTCAGGATGGTGAATGCGGTGCTTGTAATCGTGGTCTTCTGGCTGCACGACGGGTGCCCTTCTGGTGTCGGTAAGAGTACTGGTTGCATCTTCTTCAGGCACAATAATAGATCCTGTCAGGATTGATGCCATGTCTTGAGAGCAATTTCCCGAGTTGGAAGACTTCACTTCTGTCTGAATCAACAGTCGCCGGTACGAAGCCACGAACTGCGCAGCCGTAGGGTTGTTGTTAAACCCTCCCCGTCCTCGAATGCACCTGAAGAACTCGGCATGGTCCTGGCTCAGCTTGCGTGTTAAGAGGTACTTGAGGCACTCCTGGCCGACAAGCTCATTGAACAGCTTTTCGGTACTTGCAATGCAGATCAAGAAACCGATGAAACCAGTTTTCCTTAAGCCCTTCCAAAATAGGACGTCCTGATGGGTCTTTCAGTCTCTTGATGTACGCTCGAGCATCAGAAAAGGATGCCCTCCAGCATGCTTCATTATGCTTCCGTAAGGCTGCCTTGTAGGATCTTGCCAACGGGTTACTAGAATTGAGGACGTCAAACAAGTGGTCGAAAACTATGACGAATTTTGCTGTTACATTAGCACCTTTGAACTCCGGCAGCTTGAGCACTTGCTCGCAGAAGTCTAAAGCGTCAGCCACTGATGCACTCAGTGCTTGAACTTGTGCTATTTGCTCATCAGTGGCGCGCACCTTGTTTTGATGCCATATGCTTGGTAGGTGAACCTACAGACAGCTGTCCCCCGCTTTGGGCACTACAGTAGTCGCAGCGACCGCGCAGGCTCGAGGCTTGGGTGCCGGCCGCTTCGTCTTTAACCTGTAATAAAAAGCATACATGTGCTTCCTGAGTGCCGAGTTACAGGCACACTGGATGCGTAAAACAGTGTCAAAAGAGATGACGCCACAGCTACACGTGAGGCAAAAACTAGGCGAAAAAAAAGTTGTAGAAAGCCATTACACCCCTCTCTCTCACACGCACGCACGCACACACACACGCACATCCAGCAGTCACGAACTGACTCCAGTCACGTCACGAACTGACACACACATCCAGCATACGAACTGACTTGTGATAAGCGCGAAACATTAATTTTACCGTCACAATTCCCCTTTTGACTACTCACTGGCTTTTGGAGATGCATTGGAAAGGCAGGGAGCCAGACTGGGCACACTCCCAGGCAGCAGTCGCGTCGTTTGTCCGGTGCGGTCGAAGCACTCCGGTGCGAAGTGCACGGCACACGAACGATCTCAGTCTTTCGCTTCGCCAGCGTTCGCGACGAACGGTTCGTTCCCAAGGGCTCTGCGTCCCCGGATCCTTTGGAAATCTGTTAATGAATACGAGGCTGTTAATTGTCGTGCGCAGGCGCCAAATCGCCGGGCATCGCCATGGCGTGGGGATCCTCGATCGCATCCCCAGTCAGAGCAATTCTCATTGTACTTACAAGTGTAATGTGATCCCTTGCCCTGCCTTCGCCCTGTTCGTGCACCCGTACGCAACACAGGAGCAAACCACTCTTTGTGGGAGTCTTGCTTGCATGCCCTCTTCGTCAATTTCCACTTGATTGTAGTCCACAACAAGGACCGCGTTCATCCCTGTCAGGCGCGTTTTCTGCCCACGGCAGTATGGCGGCCGCCGACTTCACTTGACGAGCGCCCCCTCCACTCCAGCAAACTTCTTTACATCCTCCTTGGTCTGGTCCAACGTTACTAGAACCCCTCCAGTTGGGGAAACTGCCACAGAGCCTGCTTTAAAAAGTGGCTCCAATCCGTACTCGAGAACCGAGCTAAGGGCGATCGCAACTGCCGCTATTTCTCCACGCAGCGTCCACTCCGAGAACTGCACGGCTGCACGTCGAGTCGGAGCAAGGGGCCCGGTGGCGCCATCTCGCAGGAGCCATCTCGCAGTAGCTATGTAAAGCAGCTTTTATGTTTCAACTCGTCGCTAAAGGGTGGCGCTGTTATCGTATTTAGCTCGGTCTCGGTGGACGCCAGTGGCTTGGGTTTCGAGGGTGAGTTTCCCAACTGAGGGTTTTAGTGACTGTTGGTGTCCGCTCTCGGTCTTACTCGGTTGCATATATGTGAATGGGCACTAAAGAGTAACTGCGAAAGGGAAAAAAAGTTTTTTTTAACGGCCTAATTGGGACAAGAACATGTCAAAAAACAATTTTTCCGCGAGAGAAAAAATTTACAGCAATATTTATTGTGTGGGGTTGATTTTAGTTTGCGGCAATTTCGTCCGTTTTAAATCGCGCGCCACGAAGTTGTGATTATGTGACGTCAATCGCAATAGGTTCTCATTGGCTAAGAGTTTGATTGACAGCTTAGATCTTGGTTGTTAAACCTTTGTTATATGTTGCAATTTCCTTTTGAGTGGCATATTTTTACGATTAAGAATAACCCATGTGATGAGAGTTATTATTCTTTACAAAGGTTTACAAGACGGGCACTTCCGTTTCGATTCATACCAAAACAAACAAAAGCTTCGCCATTCTTTCATGGCCGCTCGAAGTCTCTGCTCCCGCCCGTCTCGCCTGCCTCGACTAATCGTTTCGCCGAAGTGATCAGTGTTTCGTGCTGACCAAGAGTGCTTGAGTGAGACTTCTTGAAGTGATGTAGTGTGTGTTTAGCAGCTGTCGCAGGTATTAGTGATAGGAAGCGACGCGGGTTTTGGCTTTCAGAGCGCGGTTCTTTCGTTTTCCTTTTTGTTTGCTTAGCGTGCTTTTTTTCTTTTTGCTTGCTGGCAGCGTGCAAATGCCGACTTTTCGGAGATGTCAGGTGAGTGATCCCGACAGCGAGCCTTCCAGCAGCCATGTCGCCCCGAAAGGAATGCCATTTGGCTGGAGGCAATCGGGCGTTCGCGTAGCGATCAAAGCGTGTCCAGTTACGTTCTCGTCATATCGCTCCAAAGGCCGTCGAGATTCGCACCGGGTGCACCTAACGTCCGCGACTAGACACACAAAATAAAAAAGCACTATGTTCACTACGTAAAAAATGGTCTCAGTCCATGCATGTGTGGGCAGGTACGAAATCTTGGCCAAATTTATTCACACCGCACTATGAGCGCAACACGTCGCTGTGCAAACGCAGTCCAACAACACGAAGCATAAAAACGGCAGATTTAGGACAACAATTCGGAGTTCATTGTTCAAATAAAACGACGTAATTTTTGTTGAAAACGCCCGCAGCTTTTTACTCACGGTATGCGTCGGGAATCTTCCACATTTTAAAACGGAACGAAGGAAGATTTACTTTTAAAAACGCTCGCTGCGTCCTCCCGCACCAGTTTGACTGGATCAGCTGACGACGACGGGACTGAACCCCACAACAACCAATCTGCGCTCTGTAGGTGTCTACTTCCAAGCACCGCACCACACACACCACGAACGTTTCAGTTCTTTGTCGCATCGCCGTGTTGCACCAAACAGAACGAGATCGCCGAAGTCAACGCAGCGCTGTCGTGAACGTTGGCTTGTGGTTGCGCACTCACGGACCCTGTGACTCCCTTCGCTCTCCAGCACACACGACGATTACGAATGATACTTTCCGTCTTCCGGGAACATCACAGGGGCACTTCTCCGGTCTCGTCTTCGCTATGTGCTCGCAAACCGCGCAGCTTCTCGTTACAGCTCTATTCTCGTGTGCCATCAAACCAAAACAATACCGGCGCCATGTTTAACGTGCGTTGTTGGTTGCCAGATCTCACCGGAAGTCGAGACGCTCAGCTCAGCAGCCAAGTCAACAAAAAAGAGCAAATCCAAGAGTGAGGGGCGGGGCGTAGTTCCTCCGCGGGGGTCGAAAGAGCGGGAATTTCAAACGTGGAGAGGTTCTGACTCCGACTAAATTACGTCCTGTGACGTAAATATTGCTAAAAAAATTATTTTTTTCGTGGAACATTTGTTTTGTGACATGCTTGTTCCGGTTAGGCTGTTTAAAAAACACTTTTTTTTCTTTGCCAGTCACACCTTTAAGTGCGTGGGAACGGAATGTGATGGGGCCTCTCGTTCGGGAATGCGACTTCATCTGCCGGCGTGTTATTTATTTCTCCGCTCAAACTTTTGTGATGAGCAAAATTAGCATTAGATTTCGAAAGTAGTTAGTAATTTGAGTAGAGTTACCTGAAAAAGCGTAGTTAAATTAATCACTAATTACCCAAATAAAGTTGCATTTGAAAGTTGGCAAGTTACTCGGAAAAGTTGTTAAACCACGGTATTTTGAGTAGAGTAGTTGAACGTACTTCCAAGTCTGACTAAACTATACCAAATAAGCGGCTTCGCACTATGGTTTTGATAAGCGCGCCCCGGGAATACATGGAGTTGAACGTGACGTCATTCAAAGAGCGCTCCGATGACCCGCACAGAGTCGAGGGTAAGAAGGAGCTCCCCCTCTTATCAGGACCCACTTTTGCGCCTCCCGGATTTGCACAGGCGTCGCTATTCTCCTCCCAGAAGATTAACCCGTCACTCCAAAATTCTTACAAAGCAGCTTCCTCTCTCCTCCTCTTACATGGTGGTCAAAAGTACGCAATCTTGATGCTGGCAGTACGGCCCATGTATACGAGCGCCGCGCAACCTCTCGATTCCATGTAGATGAGCAATTTGGCCAGTGCTGTACATCCGCTAGCCTGGGGTTTTTAATGAGGCACCACGCGGTACTGTTACACGACAACACGCCGGTACGATGCTTATCGAGATCTGAAACGGGCGAGGGGAGAAAGATTGAACCAAGGATCTCTGGGTTCTGTAGCGCCGAGCTTTCGCTCCCGAAGAGCTCGAACGAAGCGATTTACAGCATATGTCCGCTGCTCTTGAGGTGTTTGTTAGTGTTGCCTGACTGCACTGGGCTGTGGGTTTTCTGTCGTGGAGTGGGCTGTGGCAGCCAGCGTAGGTGCAATGGTCCGGATTGCTGGTGACGGCTAAATTACCACGTTTTATTTTAGGAGGCGAAGCTCCTTAGGGCATGCCGTCCATGTCCGTCCGTCCGTCCGTCCGTCCATCTGTCTACAGCGTCCAGTGCTCGTGCTCCTGCTCGTGAGCTCACGTGCTCGTGTAGGGCAAAAAAAAAGAAAAAAAAGATGAAAAAAAAAGATGAAGAAACGATGAAAAAAAAAAGTTTGTCGCGGTCGACGGGTTCGAACTTGTGCGGGGAGACCCCAATGGATTTCTAGTCCATCGCCTTAACCACTCGGCCACGACTGCGGGACGAGTAGGGGCTCTGAGATGTGGTAGTAACTCAAGAGCTGGGGATGTCATTGATGAAACGTTGCATGTAGCCGCTCAACGTCTATACAGGAAGGGCGCTGCGGTCAAATGGCTGTATGTCAATCGCGTTAAACTTTGCATGGATTGGCTCAACGTTCCACTACGGACGGTAGGGCGCTGCGGTCAAATGGTCAAATGCGTAGTACCACGTCGACCACACATTCTCTTTCCGACATGGATGAAAACGAACGAAATGCTCGGCATGCTGCGGCTCAGCGTCTACGCAGACAAGCACCACCAGAGCTTCGCCCCAATCAACATCATTCCACCACTTGGAGATGCGGTCAATTTCTTTTCCTGTGGCGAATATAATTTTTTGATGTTTTAGAGCGCAGCTCTTAGGCGCCCGTTCCCGGCTTGAGCAGTGTCACCGTCGCCGTCGGCAAAACCACGCGTTGCATTATGGGACGTTTCCCATAATGACGTCACACCTGACGTCACGAGGGTCAGGAGTGACGTCACGAAGGTCACTTGTGAAGGCCACGACGAAGGGCACACCCTTCACAGTGAAGGTCACGTGAAGGTCATGACCTTCACGTGACCTTCACGAAGCCTTTATGCGTGACTTCATGAAGGTCACGAGTGACGTCACGAGGGAGGAGGAGGGGAGGAGGAGGACGGAGGAGGGGGAAGAGAAAGGGAGGAGGAGGGACATATCTTAATCTCCATACCCTCCCCTCCTTTTCCTCAAAAGCTGCACTCTAATTCGCCTCTACAGGGAATTGTAAACATCTAATTTTTTTAGAAAGCATTGCACTATTTTGAGGAACAAAAAAGCCGTTTACAACTCCCTGTAACGCCGAATTAGAGCGCAGCTCTTGAGGAGGAGGGGAAGGCACGGGGGGGGGGTCACGTGACCTCGGGGAGGGGGGGTCACGTGGCCTGGGAGTCACGTGACCTCGAGGAGGGGGGGGAGTTTCCCCGCTAAATCTAGCGGGGAAAATTTTCCGCTAAATTTAGCGGGGAAAATTTTCCGCTAGATTTAGCGGGAAAATTTTCCGCTAGATTTAGCGGGGAAAATTTTCCGCTAGATTTAGCGGGGAAAATTTTCCGCTAGATTTAGCGGGGAAAATTTTCCGCTAGATTTAGCGGGAAAATTTTCCGCTAAATTTAGCGGGGAAAATTTTCCGCTAGATTTAGCGGGGAAAACTTTCCGCTAGATTTAGCGAGGAAAATTTTCCGCTAGATTTAGCGGGGAAAATTTTCCGCTAGATTTAGCGAGGAAAATTTTCCGCTCAATTTAGCGGGGAAAATTTTCCGCTAGATTTAGCGGGGAAAATTTCCCGCTAGATTTAGCGGGGAAAATTTTCCGCTAGATTTAGCGAGGGAAAATTTTCCGCTAGATTTAGCGGGGAAAATCTTCCGCTAAATTTAGCGGGAAAAATTACCCATCATGCACCGCGCGGTTACGGCGACGGCGACGCCGACGGCGACGGCGACGCCGCTCAAGCCGGAAACGGGTGCCTAAGAGCTGCGCTCTAAAACAAGCAAAATAAAGCTATGTTCAATGAGTCCGTGCGCGGCACAACAAGTACAACTAGAATGTTTCTTTCATTTTGTGTTGATTTTTTTACATTACACACTCAGCCGTGTTAATCTACAGAGCTCTTAACTCTCTATAATATTTGACACACAGGAAAACCGATACGCAAGGGTATTCCCCGTTCACAACAGAAAATTCAACGAGTCTCATTAATCAACATATATTATACGTACCTCGCAGTGCCGCGTTATCCGAACAGGATTTGAGAAAGGTCTAAAAATACACAGCATATTCAATGTACAGTGTCAACGACCGTCACTCTACGACGATCGGACGGAATCAGGCTTGTTTTTTGGGCACGTTTTAAAAAAGCGCTGCTTTTATTGTTTGTACAGCACCATAGCAAATGAACGAACGTGTTTATTCCGTTCCCATTCCCTAGACCCTATCCTATCAGCTATTTTTCACGCTATTCGGGTAGGCTATTCGGAGATTATCTCAACGGAAATAATCCTCGAATAACATCGAGACGGCCCGCGTCGCGGGCAGCTTCCTGCGAAGGCCGAGCAGGCTCCGAGCCCAGGTGTTCCCTGGTTCTCAAAGTGGAAAATAACACAAAAACGATAAGCATCCGGAACAGGCATCCTGAACAGTCGTTTACAACTCCCTGTAATGCCGAATTAGAGCGCAGCTTTTGAGGAGGGGAAGGCACGGGGGTCACGTGACCTCGGGGGGGGGGGTCACGTGACCTCGGGGGGAGGGGTCACATGATTTCGGGGGTCACATGACCTGAGGGGGCACGTGGCCTGGGGGTCACGTGACCTTGGGGGGGGGGGTTACATGGCCTGGGGGTCACGTGACTTCGGGGGTCACGTGACCTGGGGGTCACGTGACCTCGGTGGGGTCACGTGACCTCATGGGAGGTCACGTGACCTCGGGGGTCGTCTGACCTCGCCGCTCAAGCCGGAAACGGGCGCCTAAGAGCTGCACTCTAAAATGAAAGCCGTTTACAACTCTCTGTAACGCCGAATTAGAGCGCAGCTCTCGAGGAGGAAGGCGCGGGGGGGGGGTCACGTGACCTCGGGGGGGGGGTCATTTGACCTCGGGGCGGTCACATGACCTGGGGGTCACGTGACCTGGGGTCACGTGACCTGGGAGTCACTGGACCTTGGGGGGTCACGTGACCTTGCGGTTACGCCGACGCCAACGACGACGCCAACGACGACGCCGCTCAAGCCGGAAACAGGCGCCTAAGAGCTGCGCTCTAAAAGCCTGCGAACTCCGAATCACAATGCAGGTAGGAAGTCGCGCTGACCGGGTTTTCACAACTCAGGCGGATGGCAGAAATTTCTGGCTGATAGGGTCGCTCGAGTCGCAAGGTGGTGGCGGCCAGGAGCTCTTTTTACAAAGGTCTGCATGTGACGAGTAGGACTAGAACCCAACAGTAGTACCATTCCGCTTGTACGCAAAACCATCAGCGACTCAGGGTACGACGGGGAGTCTCTATTTGAAAGCATGTTTTGGGAAAAAGGACGAGAGAGGGATTGGTGGCCGAGTCTGCTAACGCACCTCAGCTCGGAGCGCGTGGAGTGAAAGCTCGCGTTGCCAACCCAGGGATTCTGGGTTCTATCCCCACCCGTTTGGATTTGGATGAGCACCGTATCAGCGTGCTGTCGTGTATCACTACTGCGAGGTGCACGTTAAGGGACCCTGCCCTAGCAGTTTTACTACACTGGCTACACATACAGCACAATAATTATTATTAGGTGAACTATAGGCGAGCATTAGAGAAAATTATTTGGAGAAGTCACATGGCAATGGGTCATACCCACTCCTACTATATGTTAACTTCTTTGGGTCTTATATCATCCAGGACGTATCATTTACACATCAGAGACTTTATACAATTTTGGAGGTTGGTAGCTCTCGTTTGGACATCTGCTACCCTAGTAAAAGTGTTTAAAATTCAGGCGGGTGGCAGCCTGGTCAAGCCTTTTGGATCAAAACGGGTGGCAACCTTGTCGACCAGTTTCCATCAAACGTGATTATTGGATGCAGGTACCCGTTTGAAACTGTACCCTTTTGATGCGGTACCCGTTTGATGCGGTACCCGTTTGATGCCGTTCCCGTTCGATGCGGGACCCGTTTGATACGTTACCTGTTTGAAACGGTACCCGTTTGATATGGCACGTGTCCACATATTTGAACACGCCATTCGGATATTCGGACAAATTATTCACTAGCCGTAAATGGGTACCATGTGGAAGGCTTGTATATATTAAGCCTACTTAAGACGTACTGAATAAGCGTATTGAAAACATAAAGGAAGCCCATAAAAATGTACTTGCAGAGGTGCTTGCAAAAAGGCAAGAAAACAGACAGAAAAGCACCGTCGCAAAGCCATTATCGACTCGCTCGTCGATGAAGTCGGCGGGCCTTGGACCTTTCATCAAAGCCCCTCTTCATTAAACCCCTGCCCCGTCCCTTTCAATCATCCCCACTCTCTCAGATTATGATATCAATCAAGCACGGAAAATTACACCTTTTTTCACTAAAAACATTTTCTGACTGAATTGACAAGGTTGCGCGGCGCGCGACAGCGTTTCTGCAAACTCCCTAAACCGATAGTGCCCACGCCAGGAGACGCTCAAAACGTAAGCAAATATTTACTGCTGTGGCTGACTTTGTTCGAAACACCACTCTCTTGTTACACCGTGATTGATGAACAGACCAGTCGATTGATCTTCGGTTGATTCGGAATGTAAGTCGCCGTTTTGTGAGGTCAAGATAGCAGAAAGTTTACTTTTTACAAATTAATTCATATAACCCTAGAGATATGCAGACCCGGACGGCTGTTTATTGAATGTTTCTCGGTTTACCATGCTCACAAAAACACTGCCTATGCAGCATAAATGTGCATGAAAGTCAGCGAAAGAGGTCCGTCACGGAGTCGCTCCAGCAATCAGCCGAATCCAAGGCAGCTGCGTTGAGACCCTCGAGAAGACGCCAGGTTGTTCTGGAGCGGCACATATGGTACCCCAGGATGTCAGTCCTGCCAGCACGTAGCGGCCGTCAGACCTGGGACACTGCAGAGGTCCTCCGGAATCACCCTGAAAATTAGTATCAATTGGTCTTCTTATTGTTGCGCGAACTAATAAAGTGTAACGAGGTGTTGAGCTGGGCAGAGTTAGTAAAAATTTGACATGGTGGGTGTAACAGCTTCAAAAACAAGCACGATAAAAGGAACAGACAGGACAGGACAACAGCCGCATACAGCTGTTGTCCTGTCGTGTCCGTTCCTTTATCGTCCTCGTTTTTTGAAGCTGTTCACACACCATGTCGAACTAATAAAGGCTGGTTCACACATTTGCGTGTGACTGACCGTGAGCGTTGTGAGCTCTCGTAATCCCTTAACACACTTGCGCCATTTCTCGAGTAGAACTGGAACCCTTTCGAGTTGCGTATAACTAGACTAAAGGTTTTTTCAGTATTTGCGATATAAAGTCTGCGGTCCATCTATGAGAAATGGTACATTATATAGCTTTGTCAGATTTCGCCCAAGCTCATGAAAGGAGATTAACGCTTAAAAAACTGCGCATATGTGAAGTGTTCCGGGACTACGCAAGAGATGGCGCTAGTGTGTTATGTCGTCGTAAGCCGTCACACGAGGTCGCAGCGCAGTCGGTCAGTCAAACGGAACTCTGTAAACATGTCGTAAGAGATGTTTCGAAGAATTTAAGGCCCCTGCAACCTAAAAAAAAATCGTGGAAACCTCAAGGCGGCTGGGGTATAAAAAGGCAAGGGTGAATGCAATAGAAACTGATAACGTAAGAAACGCAAAGAGTGGCGAGTTTTGAACGCCTTATTGCTGCTTCTTATCCAATGGGATCAGCATAAACAGGCAAGAACGCCAAAAAAAATGAAACGAAGCAAGAATCATTAACATAATGATTCACGTCCCGCGTTTTGGAAACTGTGGGTGACTGTAGTTGGTGTTGATGTTACAAGGTATATTAGAAGATTTTCTTCACCTTTTTTAACCCAATTATGCGGGAGTTAAAAACTGGCTACTGGACGGCGAACAAAAGGCGCGCTCTATCTTTTCAGGTTTAGCTCTCATTCAGTCATGAGGGCTTCCAGGACCTTGAAGGTCTTGGACATCCTAATGCGCCTCTGATGTCGATATCAGAGTTGCCAGGACCTCAAAGGTCTTTCCCTTGCTGGTACATCTCCGATGTCGATATCGGGGTTGCCAGGACCTCGAATGTCTAGCCCATGCTAATGCGTATCCGATGTCAATATGAGGGTTGCCAGGACCTTCGTATGTCTTGCACATGCTAATGTGTCTCCGATGTCGATATGAGGGTTGCCAGGACCTCGAAGGTTTCGCACATCCTAATGCGTCTCGATGTGAATATCATAGTTTCCAGGACCTCGAAGGTCTTGAACATCCTAATGCGTCTCCGATGTCAATATCAGGGTGGCCAGGACCTGGAATGCCTTGCCCATGCTAATGCTCCTCCGATGTTGATATCAGGGTTGCCAAGACTTCGATTGTCTTGCACACGCTAATGCGTCTCCGATGTCGAAATGAGGGTAGCCAGGACCTCGAAGTTCTCGCAAATGCTAGTGCGTCTCTGATATCGATAATACAGTTGCCGGGACCTAGAAGGGCTTGGTCAGTATGTCCAAGCCCTTCCAGGTCTTCGATGACAGTGCTTTTGTCTGCGAACTGGGTAGCTTTTCTCTCGCACTCACGTTTTGCTGTTAAACTGTCAGCTCAGTTTTACTCAGGGCACTGAAGCTTACAGTGTCTTGGGTCTGCGGTTTTGTAAACGGCCACTGAATGCGGTTTTGATAGCCTTCAGAACCGGTAAAATGTTTAGTCTAATTAATTTGGGGTACTTTCTTTATAATGCAAGTTTGAATGGCTGTTTCTCAACTATTGACAACAAAAGTACGTGGGAACCACACTTTGTTAAAAAAACGCAGTTTAAAAGGATAAAACTCGCGTCAGACGACGATAAAACGTTCGGTGGCTTTTTTTTTATGTTTACCGACCTAACTCATTGAATGCGTGTTTTCTCGGGTGACGCACAATCGAAAGATATTCAACAATTTTATAAAGAAACGCACAACTCCTTCAAATCTGCTAGCTGAGGCCGTTTCTACGTTTATGCTCGTAGAGTCCTCTGAAACATCTTATGGGAACACAATGCGAGACCCCTATGTTGTGCAGAAAATATTCGCTCAAATAAAAGCTGCACTTCTCTCAAATGAAACATTAAAGAGGGCGATTTCGCAGCTAAAAATTTCAATGGTAAAATGGCGACGGACGGAGTTTTCGAATACATGGGTCTCTATGGCAGCAGAAACCGAAAACGGGCAAAAATGGGCTCCATTTTCGCATTGAAATTTTCAGAAAATCACTTACAACTTTTGAATAAGATATCGGATCGGGCTGAAACTCTGGCATCTGGTTGTGACCTCTAGCGCTATCTTTGGTCGGAGAATGAGCATTCGGCGATGCCTGGTGTATTTTTGCGGTGAAAAAAACCCTGTAAATTTCTTTTTGTGACACCCTGTACAATGAAGTAATTATGACTTTTATTTATAAAATAGCGTTTTCAATCAAGTTAGTGCAACTTTAATCATTGGCCGATTCAAGCATGTAATTTGAACATAAATAAATTAAATTTTCAATGGAGTAATTATATCTTGTAGCAATAGGATTTTCAATAAAGTAATTGTAACTTTGATCAATAGCGTTTTTAATGAGGTAAATATAACTTTAACCAATTGCATTTTCAATAAAGTAATTGTAACTTTAGTCAGTTGCAATTTACATGAAGTAACGCAACTCTATTTAAGTATATTTTTTCGTTGTTTCTAGAAAAACCACCCTGGACGTCGCGCACCGAAGGGGAATCGGCGTACGTCGATCAGTTGACTCACGTTGTCCCCATGTGCACTTGGCTACTAACACAAGGTCTGTTTTCCCACCTTCCGATGAACCGGGCAGAAAAAAAAAGATGAGAGGTAAAATTTTGGCAATAGGCAGAGAATGTATATACATACCCTGGCTACGTGAGATAATCACCACACAGATTTAGTACAGCTATAATGAGGTGGGACAGCTTTTGGAGGCCCTCCCCAACAAAGGTTGCCGCCTGTACTCTCTTCATTTTATTCCGAGTTTAACTAGACCGCCACTCGCCACAGGCGTGTAAACTATATTAAGGAAACTGAATGAAGCTTAGCGAAGGACTAACATACCTTCTTGATGATGGGGGTCAGGGAACAACTGCTGTGGCCACAAAAGGTTTAGTGTACACGTGATGTTTTGACGAAGAACACAGGCGGTAACCTATTTAGCTGAGGGTATTAAAGAAATTTGCGATACGTCACAAAAACGGCCTTTATCTGTGCAGTGATTTTGCGGACTAGCTAAATATTATAGCTGCATTCTGTGCATGTTACAAGATTTCCCTTCACTTTTTTTAACCCAATTACGCGGAAATTAAAAAAACAAAACAAAAAACCCCGAACGACACCATGGTTTGATCGCTTACCTGGCATGGCCCTGTTCCACCTTCTTTGCTTCCCGCGCAAATCATTGTGGTTCTGTCGACTCTGTTCACGCCAATGTAGTCACTTCTACATTCATCGTATGGCACGATGGGCATGTCTACTTTTAGCAGATCGCGACTCAAGTCGACTCCCCCTTGGGTTCCTGCGTGTTATATGACGAAGTAAAACATATTAGCGCGCGTTCTTCGTCGAAGAAAGCAAAATATAACTTGAGCTTTTTGGACGGCTGAGCTTGTTGGTGACTAAATTACAAGAACAAAAAAGGAGACACAAAGGACGGTGCGCGGAACGCGTCTTCCAATGTTGTGTTTAGCGTCCCCCTTACGAATATGGTCTATGAACGTTTATGAAAATCCTAGGGTGAGCTATCACCGTTCATGGCCCTCTATCGTCAGCCATATGAAACCATAAAACACGCTGTAGCCTCGTACATGATAATCTATCTCTTCCAAGCTATAGCTTCTTGACCTAGTAACCGTTACTAGCTTGACCGTTACTACCTATGGTTACCAGCTACTTAGTAACATATATGAAAAAAATTACACCATCTTCCCGAGGGGAACCATGGGGTGATGTGGAGCATCGTGTTGGTTCCGAGGAAAGAGTCAGTTGCATGCTGACGTCAAGAGATGGCGCCACCGACTGCCTTAGCGTTACCACCTACGTGAGCCTTCGACGCGGCTCGCGGCAGAGAAACTTGGAACGCTCGCCGCTCGCCGTTTATTTTTTTTTTCACACTTGAAGGAGAGGAGATTAGAGGAGGAGAGTTTCGCGTGCGCGCGCGGTGTGAGTAGAAGCGAACGCACGCGCAGTGCACGCAGCTGGTAGAGAGAGAGAGCGGAGAGAATAACGCGCAGCTGTTGGAGAGAGGGAAAGGAGGAGAGTTGCGCGTGCGTAGTGTGAGTGCGGACTACAAGGCTGCGGGACATAGACCCGAGCAAGAGATGCTCCGCATCTAAAACGGTTACTAGTTCTTACCTAGTAAATACTACTAGCTTTTTCTCAAGAGTGTAAAATAGTCACACGTCTCGTTTTACTGCCAAGCTGTATATGACTGGCAAGTGGAATGTTTTCGTGTCCGTCGACAGAAAACCCACGCGCGCGCCTTATCACCGTTTGCGCACGCCTTACTTCTTATCATGTTGTTTTGCCACTTGTTTCAATAAGAAAACCGCAAAACAAGTTTCAAAACTATGAGATAGATCAGCGGTTCTCAACCGTCGATGTTTTGCGGACCCTTTGTGGATCGGCGGAGATGATGGAGGACCCCGTTCGTGGCGAGGGAGGGGAAAGGTATAGGATAAATATGATAATTATTTAATAAATGGATATAACTAAGGGCTAGTGTGAAGTAGAACTCTGTTATTGTCATACACACAAGAAAACTCGCTTGAAAACAAACATTTCTTCTCGAACTGAAAAAAGACAACTTTAATTGCCGGGCTTGAGTGACGAGGCAGGGCTTCGCGGACCCCTAGAATGCCTTCGCGGACCCCAAAGGGTCCGCGGACCCCCATTTGAGAACCACCGTGATAGACGGTAAGCACGTAGCGTGCCCCGTGTACGTTTCTTGGTAAAAATTTCGGTTGAATAAGCTGACGCGACAACGGCAGCGTACGAAGTCTTTCACACAAAAAGGTTTCGGTAGAGTGCATTTACTTTTCTTTCAGTCAATCATTTGATATAAACACTTTTGCTGTTTACAAACATGAACTGCCGCTTGCGTCCCAAGCGACTTCTGGATTGCACCGTCATTGGAAGCCTGTTGAGCTCGCTTATGTCACCAGTGCTAGAAAGCATAAATGCTACACGGACAACAAAGTTGGAGATTTGACGAGCGCCTTCGGCTGTAAGTACAATATTACATATCGGAGGAGGCAAGTTGGTTGACAAGAATAATAGAAACATTTGAACAGATCTCGCACTGCTCGTTCTTTTGGCGTTCACGTGGAGAATTGGTGGGTTAAACTTTTCATGTATACATTCCAAGCAGCGGTGTAAAGGTTGCCTTTGTTCATTCTCTTTATGAACCGGAAGTTCTCTGGTACATCAGAGACTAGAGCACCACCTGGTGGCGTTTGTCATAAAAAGGGTCTAAAGAGCAGTGTGGCAATCGTTCCAGGTGATACCACAGCTTCGCTGTCCAATTACCTTCACAGCGTGGATTGAAGCCTCATTTTTTTGGCTCACGCCTTCGCTGGGCAATTTTTTCGGAACACCAATAACTTGCCTCCATGCAGCTGTCCTGTTCACTCGGTATTGACAGCAGAGTAGACCACACAGATGAAGCACTAAGATTTTCATTTCCACGAGTCGAGTGAAGTTATCATCATCATCGTTTCACTAACGGAGGGTAGCTAATTCTGTTTTATTTTAAAGAAATATGGTTTATACATGTTATGATCCCTAATAAAGATAGAACTATTTTGAAGCTATGAATAAACTGACAAGTACCGATCAAAAGTATATTTTTTTAAGTTTCTACTTTCTCTCTTGCTTTTCTGGCTCATCGTGCGGCATGGCGCCGACTGGTACCGGCGCGCCGGGGCGCCGAAAAATCAAATGTCCGTTTGAACCGACGCGCGCGAGCGGGCCGTTTATGTAGGTTCGTCTGCTGTGGAGGGAGCCCTTCGTGATCGTCCTGTCACTCGGGGTTTTGGTTTCAGTAGGAAACTGGTTATGCTTGGAAGAACTTTTTAAATATAAATACTTCTCGTCGCCACACCGTCTGCTGTGCGAAGTGGCGCGGTAATTCTTGGAAATGCGCGGTCAAGTTTTGGATACCCGAACGAAAGGAAAGGTTCGCTTCTTTGACCCTGTTTCCAGTTAAAAAATAATAAAACTATGGGATAACAATGGGTGGTTATTACCGCAGGGCAATAAAAGAGTCTGATGCCTATAAACAAAATATATAATAATGTCACGTAAAAATCTTGTTAGGCACTTCGTATTGCGCCTTTCATGCGGGCGGAGGAACGAAGAGGGAAACTGCAGGAACCCAGCGACGAGCGAAACCGGCGGAAAGGGGGTGGGGTGGGAGGGGACTGATTGAAAGGCTCCTATAAAATATGTAGGCGCTCTACCTACTAAACCCGTTCCATGCCCCGAAAAGATGGCGCCGCTCTATGGTTTCGGTGGGCCGCCATTTTGGTTTTAGTACAGCCACCAAACCTCGGGGGTTCCAATTGGGGCTGCGGATGGCCATTTGGCAACCCACGGGCGGTACAGGAAGATGCACTCCTCTGAGTAGACGCTATGCGTGTTTTAGACCAATTGTGTCTCCGCTTAGGGTCACGCGACTACAGTCCCCAAGCGCGTGATGAGGCAGAGCACTGTACCGGCCTGAAGGTCATTGCTTGACAGCACACTCACATAACATTCACTGCATTATCAGCTTTGGGGCGAACTCACAAAAGGACGCAAATGACAAATCCTCTCGCTGTATTCATTTTCGGGATGCCCCTTGAAGTTTAGACTTCTGTCAGTGCACCCCATTGTGACATTGAAGGCGAGAAAGAGAAGGCTTTCCTACTCCTCCTCTCTTTCTCTTTCCCTAAGTTGAAAGCGTGGTACAGGGTGCGCACTCGCCGGACCAATTAATCATCTGCCCTTTTTCACTTGACTCCGCTCTCTGCGCGCGGATAACGGCAGGAGTGTGATCACGTGGTAAAAGATTGACGGATGAAGCAGTGGCGGTTCCCAATCCCAGTATGCTTGCTTGCTAACCTTAGTTTCGTCTGTGCTGCGGCCTGTGGGGCTGCCGTGGATTTCGGTGGCAAATGGTATATCGCCCGCGGTAACGTGATTGAAGCGTACCAAAACCATCAGTTTTGGATAAGGCCTATGCGTATATCGGCAACAAGCGATTTTTTCAAAGAAGCCGAAGAAATTCTTGCTAGCACTTTTAGTGTTCGGTTCGCCAAATGACAGCTTGAGCCACATCCTGTTGAATCTTCACGGAGCCCTTCCTTCTCGTCTTTGTGTGGTTGTTTTGCAGTGCCCGTGTCCACACATATCTCGGAGTGCATCTTTCAAGTCCGCTATTTTCATTGTAAGGGCTGTGCAACCTACTTCAAGTTTTTAGTGACGATTGACTGTTCTTCTAGGTTACGCTTCCGGATTACCTCTGGAATTAGGCAGTGTCTATTCTTCCGTCAGCCGGAAAAATAATTTCTCCCAAATTCTACCGATAGTCGCCTCCCATTAGCTGTCTGAAATCATGTGACAACTGCCGGTAGAATACTGACTTTCTTATTCTATCGGCATTTCGTGGAAACACGTTTTATAGACAACGTTTTGTAAAGACACGTTTCATGGACAAACGTTTTGTCGACACTAGCATATAATCGACCCCCGTTACGGGAATTCCACGCTGTGGGTGACATTTCGTCGCGCGTGTATTACTGCAGAGTTGCGTATTTATCGACCTGCCCGTCACACTTTGAGGCGACAGTCTGTGACGGTTCATTATACAAATATTAATCCATTTGGCCCACCCGTACACGCCCTTCGAGGCGACAGTCTAGACTGACTTATAGCAGAAAAAAGCTAATCTAGGCAGTCTACGAAGCAATCTACCGATGAAACAGCCTGTCAATAAACGATCTGTCGATGAATTGATTGCCACCGCCGATGAGTGGTGACTGCCGGTATCATTTGAGGGAAATTATTCTCCCGGCTGCCAGGAGAATAGACACTTCACTAGAATTACCCCGGTTCTTAAATCACCTCCGGTGTATAAAAGCTCAGTAGTACCTCTTGACATTTCGCAGATCGTTTACAAGTTAGTATTTGTCTACGGAATACGCTGTATGTAATAAAGTTCTAGGAATTTTGAAAACTATCTTTTTTGTCTGTTCTACTGCGTATTTGCAAACACCTGTGCGAGTACATTTTTAAAGGGTTTCTTCCATGTAAAGAGCTTCTGGCAGGTGCCATTTTCCACGTTCGATCGTGCGTGCCGCGCGCTTCACCTGAATTCCGAGGCAGAAAACACGTGCGGGCTGGGCTGTGAATTTGAAAGCAGGGAATGGTGCGAGCTCGTTTTTGTGAACTTCACAGTATTTTCCTCACATAAATATATGCGAGGAACAAATGCACTGCTGCCAAATGAAACTGATGCGTATAAGATATCCATTAGTTTACTTGGCTGACCTCTTTGACAGGTACGAACTACTCCATGTCGACTCATTCTAGAGGGTGCCCATTTAGGGCTAACAAATAAATTCAGTCCTGAATATTCGAATGGTGCCTTCCTTCAAACGTGTGGGCACGTGCCAGGCCGAACGGGCATCCGTATCAAAGGGGCGCCCGTATTCAACGGGTACCATCTCAAACGGGTAACGTTTCAAACGGGTACCGTACCAAACGGGTATCGTGTCAAACGGGTACTGTTTCAAACGCTTGCCTGTATCCTATAATCACGTTTGATTCAAACGGGTTGACCAGTTCGCCACCCGTTTGACTCAAACGGGTCGACACGTTTGTTACCCGTCCAAATTCCAAATGTCTTTTCTTTTTTTTTTTATAGTAGGGCAATGCGCGTCAAAAAGACATTCAGGATTGCATGTTTTCGTTAAAACTTCGAGGAGGTGGGAATTTACCCCTTTTAAAAATTCATCAGGCAACACTGGCGTCCGAAATATTTTGGGCATAGCTCCCTGGCCGAAGCGTACGATTGAATTCAACTTCACTCCGAGCGCTGGAGGCGAAGCACTCGCGTCTAATGCATGCTCAAATTGGATGCCCACAATATGATGGCTTCGGAGCAGCTATATACAAAAAGACTTGTACTTAACAAAAAATAGTATATTGCCGCGGATGCACAGCCGACAAAATAGAGCCATAAAGCAAAATAGGCATTAGGCCATGTGGCAGCGCGCCCATGGCCTAAAGGTTATCGCGCCTGTCTTCCACGCAGAAGGCCAGGGTTCGATTCCTGGCCGCGGCTACACATTTTTGTTGACACTGTAATGAGATGTTCTGGTAAATTCGAGAACCGTCTTGCTGATTCGAGGTTAGAATGTTCTACGCACCGAACCTTCTACGCCGAATGCTCCAGAAGCCCACGCGTGTACAAAAGCGGCTCCGCGTGGCAAGCTGGAGTCAGTTTCGCCTCAGCGTTCGATCCTGCTGCTTCGCCGCTTTCGACGCCCGCGACGCTCTGTTGTTATCTTTCTTTTTCCTTTTATTTTTGGGCACAAGTTCGCCCCATTAAACGTTTAGTTTCTTTATTTATCATCGCCTCATCAATTGTCATTCGTGACATTTTGGTGGAGGTGCGGGGTACCGCATGCCCCTGCCGCGTACCCCTCCGAGGGCCCGCAGTGCAAGTCCGACGCCAAGCCCACGAAGAACCAACGAAAGCACTTCCGAGATCCGGTTCAGTCGTCGCACCCAAGGCTTACACCCGGAATTCGGACTTCTGCCGCCCAAGACTAAGCAGCCAACGAGGCCAACGATGGACAGCCAGTCGTCGCAGAACCCGTCCGCCGCCACCGTCGTATACCTGCCCGTCGCACCCAAAACTCCGACGCCTTTCCACGGAGACGCCCACGAGGACATCGAGGACTGGCTGCAACATTATGAACGTGTGGCCCGCCATAACGGGTGGTCAGCTGAGCACTGCTTGCAGAACCTTTACTTTTCGCTGGAAGGAACTGCGAGGCACTGGCTGGAAAACCACGAGGCTTCTTTGACGTCGTGGGAGCTGTGCAAGCAAGGACTGAAGAAGACGTTTGCCTGCCAACACCGACGTGAGAGGGCCGAAGATCTCCTGCGAACAAGAACCCAAGGCCTAAATGAGAGCATCACCAGCTTCGTCGAGGATGTTCTCCGCCTGAGCGCCCGCGCCGATCCTCAGGCTACCGAGGAGAAGAAGCTGCACCACCTGATGAGGGGTGTGAAAAGCGAGATTTTCGGCGGTCTCATCCGGAATCCCCCGACAACAGTCGACGAGTTCGTCAAGGAGGCGACAAATATGGAACGGGCCCTGCTAGCCCGCGCCAGACACTACCAACGACACCCTGGCGTAACTACTCTGGCGACATCTGGATCCGACCTGGGCACCACCCTCCCCGGCATCCGTGACATTATCCGTGAAGTCGTCCAGGAGGAATTGAAGAAGCTGCTGCCCGCTGCCGCACGCCCGGCCTCGCTCTCCATCGCCGAGGTTGTGCGGGAAGAAGTCCAGAGAGCCATCCAACCAGAGGCTCCCGTCGTCGTGGCAGCCACCGAGGAGCCCACGTTGACTTACGCCGCAGTGGCCCGACGGCCACCGCCTCGCACCTATGTCGCGCCGCCCCGACGTCAGTCTCCTGCGCCGCAACACGACAGACGTCACGACGACCCGGTGCAGTACGCCCGCCCGGAGCCTCGCGCACCCCGGAAAACCGACGTGTGGCGAACGCCCGACCGACGCCCTCTGTGCTTCCATTGCGGGGAAGCAGACCACACCTACCGCCGATGCCCATACCGACGACTTGGGCTGCGCGGGTTCCACCCGAACGACCCGCGCCCCCGTTATGGTGAACGACCTCGGGAGATCGACGAGTACTTGCGACGACCTCAGTCCCCCGAGCCTGCGTCCCGCCGAGAGTTCCGGTCGCCGTCGCCGCGACGTCCAGCTTCGCCGATGCACCGACCCCGACGTGAAAGCCTGTCGCCCCTCGCTCCTCGCCGGGGAAACTAGGCGCGGCAACCCCTGGAGGTGGAGTTGCCGAAGACGACCGACGCCAAGATCCTCCACGAACGTCGGAGGGCCCCCACTCGAACGCCACCAGAGACCGAAATGACTCCCCTGCAACGGTGTCCAACAACCTAAACGTTGTTATCGACGGCCTCGACGCATCGGCACTCGTGGACACCGGAGCAGACTACTCAGTCTTGAGTGGGAGGCTCTCCCGCCGCCTTCGAAAAGTCACGACGCCGTGGGATGGACCTCAAATACGAACCGCCGGAGGGCACCTCATCACGCCGGTTGGGAGATGCACTGCTCGCGTCGAGATCCACGGTGAGACGTGCCCTGTCAAGTTCGTCGTTCTGCAAGACTGTTCGAGGGACGTTATCCTCGGAATGGACTTTCTCTGCGAGTATGGCGCCGTCATCGACCTCGGAGCAAACCGGCTGACGCTACGAAAACCTGCTCCACCACCGGAGGAACCCAAAGCGACGTCATCCGCGGTACGAGTCCTCGCAAACCACGTGAACCTACCACCGCGGTCAAGTGTTTTCGTACCCGTCGGGATCGACGAAGCTTTCTGCGGCGACGTTCTGCTCGAGGGAAGCCTCCAGCTGCTTCTTGGAAGAGGGATCGGCGTCGCAAGAGGCATCGCGGAGCTCCAAGACGGACACACTGTTGCCCTCGTAACAAACTTCCGACAGGAGGCTCAGCACCTTACGAAAGGCACCGCCGTGGGTCACGCCGAGGAACTCGCGGACCCAGCCGCAATCGCCGGAATAGCAGAGGACCTCCCTTCGTGGCCACACAAGACAACGCCGCATTCGCATTTCGACATCGATCCAACCCTGCCTGCCCCGCAACGACGACAACTCAGTGACCTTCTTGCCGAGTTCAGTGAGTGCTTCTCCACGTCGTCAAAGGTTCGCCAAACGACGGTTGCGAAACATCGAATTATAACTGATGACGACGCGCTTCCCGTCCATCGGTCGCCGTATCGTGTATCTGTGAAAGAGAGAGAAGTCATCCAGAAACAGGTCCAAGAAATGCTCGACGACGACATCGTCCAGCCCTCAAAGAGTCCGTGGGCTTCACCGGTAGTCCTGGTGAAAATGAAAGATGGGACTCTTCGGTTCTGCGTGGACTATCGTCGACTAAACGCCGTAACGAAAAAGGACGTCTACCCGCTGCCACGCATCGACGACACTCTGGACCGGCTGCGCCATGCCCGCTACTTTTCGTCGATGGACCTGAAGAGTGGGTACTGGCAGATCGAGGTCGACGAACGGGATCGTGAGAAGACTGCCTTCGTCACGCCGGACGGACTGTACGAATTTAAAGTGATGCCGTTCGGACTCTGCACAGCACCGGCGACGTTCCAGCGCGTAATGGACACCGTTCTTTCCGGCTTGAAATGGCAAAGCTGCCTCGTCTATCTCGACGACGTCGTGGTATTCGCAAGTGACTTCGACGAGCACCTGAGACGTTTGCGAGCCGTGCTACAGGCTATCCGGAATGCTGGACTGACACTAAAGCCGTCAAAATGTCAGTTCGCTTACGGCGAGCTCAAATTCCTGGGCCATGTCGTGAGTGCTCAGGGTGTAAGCCCTGATCCTGCCAAGACATCCGCTGTTGCCGAATTTCCGAAGCCATCAGACAAGAAAGCCGTAAGAAGATTTCTTGGACTGTGCGCTTACTACAGACGTTTCGTTCGCGATTTCGCCAAGATTTCTGCACCGCTCACGCATCTGACGAAGGACGACGTGAACTTCCAGTGGGGGAGGAGCAAGAACAAGCGTTCAACGAACTGAAGGGAAGACTCCAGTCGCCCCCTATCCTCGGACACTTCGATCCATCAATGGAAACGGAAGTACACACGGACGCCAGCAACGCCGGACTCGGCGCGGTACTCGTCCAAAGACAAGACGGAGCAGAGAGGGTGATCGCTTACGCAAGCCGGGCACTGTCCAAGGCAGAGAAAAATTACTCGACGACCGACAAGGAATGTCTCGCTGTCATCTGGGCGTTAACCAAGTTCCGCCCGTACCTGTACGGGATCCCGTTTCGCGTTGTCACGGACCACCACGCTCTCTGTTGGCTCGCCAACCTCAAGGACCCGTCAGGACGCCTCGCTCGCTGGAGTCTGCGACTGCAAGAATTCGACGTGACCATTGTGCATAAGTCTGGCCGCAAGCATAACGACGCCGACTGTTTGTCTAGGGCCCCAGTCGAATCTCCTCCCGAAAGCACTGACGACGACGATGACGCCCGTTTTCTCGGCGCAGTGACAGATGCCGACATGAGAGCACTTCAACGAGACGACCCGGAACTTCGCGCCGTGATCGAACACCTCGAAGGCCAAGGAAGTTCAGTTCCGCGAGTCTTGGCCCGAGACTTGTCAAGCTTCGTTCTGCGGCGAGGCGTGCTCTTCAAGAAGAACTTCGGAACGAGCAACCCTGCCTGGCTGCTGGTTGTTCCGGCCAGCCTGCGAGAAGAAATCTTTCAAGCATGCCACGACGACCCGACGGCTGGACACCTTGGCTACAGCAGGACGCTCGCCCGGATTCGTGACAAGTACTACTGGCCGAGACTCTCGAAAACAGTCCATCTGTACACAAGGTCGTGCCATGAGTGCCAACGACGTAAGAGGCCTCCGACGAAGCCAGCAGGACTCCTGCAGCCGATACCTGCCCCGACTAGGCCTTTCCAGCAGGTCGGAATGGATTTACTTGGGCCGTTCCCAACATCGACGCAAGGAAATCGGTGGATTATCGTCGCGACAGATTATCTTACACGATACGCCGAGACGAAAGCCCTGCCATCGGGAACAGCGGTGGAAGTCGCCAAGTTTTTTGTCGAGTCCATCCTCCTTCGACACGGCGCACCTGAAGTGCTGATCACAGATCGAGGGTCATCTTTTCTGGCACAGCTGACCCAAGAGGTACTTCGGCTCAGTCACACCAGCCATCGACGAACCACCGCTTATCACCCGCAGACCAACGGGCTAACAGAGCGGCTCAACAAGACCATCGCCGACATGATCTCCATGTACGTCGACGTTGAGCACAAAACGTGGGACGAGGTGTTGCCGTACGTTACGTTTGCGTACAACACAGCGGTTCAAGAAACCACGGGAGTGACGCCGTTTCAACTGGTACACGGTCGGGCGGTTACCACGATGCTCGACGCCATGCTGCCTCACGTGCCGGCCGACGATGGCAACGACGACGCTCAACTGATCTCCCAACGCGCGGAAGAAGCTCGCCAACTGGCAAGAATCAAGATTCATGACCAACAGCGTGTCGACGCACGACGGTATAACCTTCGTCGCCGGGACGTCCACTTTCAACCCGGAGATCGGGTATGGGTGTGGACACCGATACGGCGCCGCGGTCTCAGCGAAAAGCTTCTGAAACGCTATTTCGGACCCTACAAGATCATCCGACGCCTCGGCGATCTGAACTACGAAGTCCTTCCCGACGGAACGCGCCCATCTGCAAGACGTCAGCCGCGACCCGAGGTGGTGCACGTCGTCCGGCTGAAGCCGTATTACGAACGATAGAACTTTCCACCCTCGTCGACGAGTGAACTGTGAACTGTGAACTGCGGCTCGCGATTCTGCTGTCCTTTTGCTGTGGATTTCTTTTGTTTTGTTTTCGTTTTGTGCTGCATCGGGACGATGCACTTTTTTAGAGGGGGGAATAATGCCGCGAGCACAGCTGACAAAATAGGCAGCGCGCCCGTGGCCTAACGGTTATCGCGCCTGTCTTCCACGCAGAAGGCCAGGGTTCGATTCCTGGCCGCGGCTACACATTTTTGTTGACACTGTAATGAGATGTTCTGGTAAATTCGAGAACCGTCTTGCTGATTCGAGGTTAGAATGTTCTACGCACCGAACCTTCTACGCCGAATGCTCCAGAAGCCCACGCGTGTACAAAAGCGGCTCCGCGTGGCAAGCTGGAGTCAGTTTCGCCTCAGCGTTCGATCCTGCTGCTTCGCCGCTTTCGACGCCCGCGACGCTCTGTTGTTATCTTTCTTTTTCCTTTTTATTTTTGGGCACAAGTTCGCCCCATTAAACGTTTAGTTTCTTTATTTATCATCGCCTCATCAATTGTCATTCGTGACAATATTAAAGATCTAAAATCAACCATTACTTGCGAGTTCGCTTTATGCCAGCATATTGGGGGTCACCAGCCTTAACATGCATTTGGCCAATGCAAAATTATAATCTTGTCTCCTGATGATTTTTGCGGTTTCAGCTATTCAATGATGCTGGTTTCCAATCAGCTAATCTCAAATAAAAAAATGAAGTGGTTCGTATTTGAGTTTAGTAACTGACAGCCTACGAAAAGCAGGGCTTGACTAGTCTTAAGCGTGTTATTATTGTTTCTTAGCCAATGAGATGGCGTCCTCAGTCGATAAGAGCGATAAGAGTTTGACAAAAGCGAACGTTGAAGTCCACGCCACACGATTTTTTTACAAACATGTACAACTTTTGCTTATCATAACAAGGCGTTTTATAACCAAGTGAAAACCACGTGAATCCGTTTAGTTGATTATATAGTACGGTATATTTAAACATGTTTATATGTTGGCAATTTCGTTCAATGCGCTGCACGAAGTTACTCACTGTCTTTGGTAAGTCCCCATCCACTGGCAGTGCAGGTTTCTCCATCAAAGTTCTCGTAATACGAGGGAAGGCAGATGGGCGTGAGATGCTTCTCCTGACCGTCGAAGTCCAGAACCTTGTCGAGCTTAAGTATCGCGTAGTCATACTTAGTTGTCTCCGAATCGTATAGTGGATGAACTGTTATCTAAGTTTGTGGAGAAATAAAAATTAAGGCGTATAACAAGAAACCTTTGAAACGACAGCAAAAAGCCTGCAATGTGTTATGTTGAGTTTCAGGGCGATAACCTAGAAAGGTAGCAGCTGTTGCGCTACTAACGGATAGAATAAAATAGGACTGCGTCATTCAAAAGAAACACAGTTAAGTAAAAAAAGCAAGAACTCCAGTCAAAACTCAAAGTAGGTTCAACCCGACGTTCCTAAACATGCTCAATTTCATCATCATGGGTGACTAAATTGCGTGTAACTTCAGATATCACCTTCTTAGTTGTATACAAGTCGAAATATTCTTCTTCGAGCTAGGTCTTGAGAGTAGAGATGCTGCGAGACATGTTAACGTGCCAGTTCCCCAGCTGTACTAGCTCTGTATCCTGTTCGACGTCCCGTCATCACGTAAACGCTTGAACGAGAACACCAAACTCCTTTGGTTTAGTGTACATAAGGGGCGGTATATTCTATACCACTCTCATGTGGCAAAAGGTAGGTCGGACAAACAGGCAGATATCTCGACGATCGGCTGCGAGAGCATGAAAACAACACAAAGAAGACTATCTCTGGCCATCTAGGGATCCACAACCGAAACCCCCAGTTCAGAAAATGCACTGTGTTTTGGCGAGGGGTGGTGACCCTTCAATTAGAGAAAACATTTATGCCATGAAGATCGCGCGACTCGATGACAAGTGTGTCAGCGCCCCTTCCGTTCTTTATCCGCCAAAGAACAATTCTACTTGGGGATGAAGTCAGTGTAATGAAGGCAGATCTACAAGTTTATGCCGTGGTCTTGCTTCTTATGAAGTAGAAAAATAAACCTGAGTTGTTAGTCAGCGTTCTGTTTGTCCTTCTATGATCCCCTTTGACCGTGTTTATAACGCGCTGTTGCTACTAACATAAATTAAATCAGTGAAAGTCGCGTTGCTGCTCCACACAATTCCCAAGTAGCGCAAAGGGTGGGGCCCACGTGGGCAACAGGGGCTTGGGCAGCCCCTACAAAACCCACATTGGTCCCACGTGGCCTAAGAATGAGCATGCCTAATATGGGCCGACCACGCTGTGCCGCGCGGTGGATCCCACCTCGGATATGCGAGGGCAAATTTGGGCCCAGCGTGGGCAGGCCCGACTTGGACTGCCCATGCAATAACCCTGTGGGTCCCACTTCGGCTATGCGGGGGCAGAGTTAGCGCAGATGTTGGCTTCAGGGGGGTAAGGTATGGACACGCCCAACTTGCGGCTGCCCATGAAATACGTCCGTGGGTCTTACCTCGGCAATGCAGGGGCAGAGTTAGCGAAGATAGGGGCAAAGCGTGCGCACGCCAAGTTGGGATGCCCAAGCGAATCCCCCATGGACCTCGCCCGTGCGGGGGCCGAGTTACGATGATGTGGGCTCCACGGTGGCGAAGTGCGGGCATGCCCAACTTGGGCTGCCCATGTAAGACCCCGTGTGTCCCATTTCTACCGCTGGGGCAATGTTGTGAATTCGTGGGCTCAACGGCGGTTTAAGCGTGGGCACGCCCAACTTGGGCTGCCCATGTAAAACCCCCGTTGGACCCACCTCGTCTCTACGGGGTCCAAAGGCAACGCTCCACGGCGGCTAAGCGTGGGCACGCCCATGTTGGGCTGCCAATGTATATCCCCGTGGGACACACCTCGGCTCTACGGGGCCAAGGGGAATGCTGGGGGCCCCACGGCGGCAAAGCGCGGGCTTGCGCGAGTTAGGTTGCCTTTGTAAAACCCCCGTGGGACCCACCTAGGATCTACGAGGGCCAATGGCAATGACGTGTACTCCACGGCGGCTAAGCGCGACCTTGCGTGAGTTGGGTTGCCCTTGTAAAACCCCGTGGGTATCACTTCGGCTCAGCGGGGCAAAGTTTACGATAATGGGGGCTCTATGGCGGCAAAGCGTGGGCAGGCGCAACTTGGGCTGCCCGTAAAGAAAATAAAAAACCCGTGGGACCCACCTCGGCTCTGGGGGGGGGGGGGTCAAGTTTACGGAGGAGGGGCTATGGCGGAAAAGCGTGGGCATGGCCAACATGGGCTGCCCATGTAAAGGCCCATGGGTCTCACCCCGGCTGTGCGGGGCCCAAGTTTACAAGGATGGGGACTTCATGGCGAAAATGCGTGGGCATGCCCAACTTGCGCTGCCCATATGAAACCACGTGGGCCTCAAGTGGGACCCACGTCGGCCCTTTTTCAGAGCCCAGCTTGTGCTAGGTCCCTAAACAAAACCTAGGTCGGCGGCGCAAGTAGGCCCCCATGGGCACCACGAGTTCAACCCATGTTGTCTGTCCCAGTGGGCCTCCTGTAAGTCCCAGGAAGCCGGGTGGTCCGCCCAGGTTGGCCCGCTGTGGGTCACACGAGAGAAGCGCAGTGGGCAGCCCAAGTGAGGCCGACTTGGGCCCGAGTTGCAAAACCGAAATGGGACCCACGTGTCCTGCCTATGTGGGACCCCCGTCGGCCCCCCCTTTTGGAGCCCACTTTGTGCTACTTTGGTTTAGTCATCCCTGATGAAGCAACTGAGCAGGTTTTGAAACGTCGCGTTGTTCTTTTTGGGGGTTTAGGTTGGAGTTCTACCCTTTCAAGTTTAACTTTTCCCCAACCAGACAGACTCGTGACGAGAATGTTCTTGTTTATAACCTACACAGTGGAAGAAAAACCACAACAACCGTTTTTCTTTTGTGCTAAAGCTAGGGATAACACTGCGCTATTCCATTCAAAGTGGTAATCGTGCACCTCTTCTAAAGGTTAACATTTTCATTCAATTTTTAGAACCATAACTTTGTCGCTTATAACGTAGTTACAAAACAACAAAAACATCAACATGATTTGTGGTTTTAACGCAGGCCGGACCCTCGCTACACAGGTTTCTTCTGCTGTGAAAATGTATCAAATTATCACGTGTAAAAGGAAAATAGAGAAATGATGCTTTATATGTGACTTTATCCTGCAGATTCTTTTTTGAAATGCAATTTGTGGGGGTTTACGAGTTTGTAATCTTTAGTAGGTGGAATAAAATGAAGAAAATCTGTTAGACACTTAAGGCTGGTTCACACATCTACGTTTGAGGGCATAACCAATTGCGTTGTGCCCTCCAGTTACAGCTTACGACGTGAAAACACACTGGCACACGAGCGTATCGAACAGGTAGTCCTTGAATACTTCTGATCTGAGTATGACTAGACTGAAGGCTTTGTCGTATTTGCTATACCAAATCTCTATACGCTCTCGATATTAGAAATGGTCTCTTATAACATTGTCGAAATATCTCAAGCCCACGGCGAAAGAATTGGGTCACATATACGCAGATCGAAATTGTTTCACGGCTTACCTTACAGATGGCGCCGGTCGGCCAGTGTCATCCTTCATCGCAAGGAGTCACAACCGCGCAAAGCGCAGTCGGCCCCTCTCTAACGCAAATTGATGAACCAGAGTTTGCTGTTTTAAAGAATGATTTTACTTACTTCCTGCACGCCAATCCTTTCTTCTGTGGGATCTTCAACTTCGATATTTTGGTCCCCAACCACAACGACAAATTCTTCTGGTATTCCGCCATCCCTAAAGGAAAGTGTGTGGAGCCTATTTAGGATTCGGATAAAATATGACCTTTCTATCCAGAACATTTATCATGCGAGAGTAGATTACTCATGCACCTAATATAAAGAGATTACAATCGCAGGTACTCTGAAATTATTAAAGAACGGTGTTTTGTAACATTTATATCGTTTATCAAGTTCCACTGTAGTATGTTGCTCGAAGAGATTGAACATGTCGAGTATGTTGCTCAAGAGATTGAACATGTCGGTAATAGATGACATAAAACTTTACCTAGCATCATTGTACCGGGTGTGCATTACTCTGCGTAATACACAGATGAATACACAATACAAGACGCTCGGCAGCTCAGTGAAGCCTGCTAGATAAATTGAGCTGCGTCGCCTACTCTAAGCTCCTCCAACGACCACTTTGTGCCTTTTGTGGCTTAACTTTGATCACTAAGTTCGTTGAAAAAGCTTTTGCAGTGTCCTTCTTAAAAGGATGCTGAACCGAAATTCGGATTTCACAAAATAAGCTTGCAGAAGTGTTCAACAGGGCGCCATAAACCACGAAACATCACTCATATAGCCATATCTTGAGCATATGGCCGTATTTCTGGAAAATATAGGAGCGAATGAGGGAGAATGTTGACGTCATCTTATCGCAGAAGAGTTGAGAAGGAGGAGAAATGGCCTCGCTCTTTTTCCTCTCCGCGCCCTCGTGGAGTCAAAACGAAAAGAGGAGGAAATGAGAATCGCGAGGTCACGCGTCTTTTCGGCTTTGTGTGAGCGCCTCTCTTCTTTTAGAAAAATACGACGATCCGTAGGAGATACCGCTTTATGAGTGACGTTTTGGGAATTGTAGCGCCGCGCCTATCAATTCTGCGTTGGTTCCTTAAATTCGATCTTCGGTTCAGCATCCCTTTAAGGGACGCACACTCTTTCACCCTAGGAATCCTCGGACTCGTGCCAGTTATTTCGAAAATGGTGGATTTTTTAAGTCCCTTGATATGTCTCACGGTTTAGCTCCGGCTGAGTTGGATCGTCTGTTCTATACTCGTGCTATGTTCATAAATAAATGAGAATCTTTTCAGGATGGTTTATACAAAACGTTCGTGCAGCGTTTGGTAAAAAAAAAAAAAGATTCCTTTAGAGTTTGAAACGTGTTCGTGCTGGATTCTTTAAAATCCTCCATGGAGCGCGGGACATAGATGGAGCACGGCTGCTGCTTCAATCTATGCTTCAACGTTCGGCTGGGGCTCGTGTTACAAATACTGCTTCAATGATTAAACACGAGCCCCGGCCGAACCTTGGCGTGGTGTTCGGATACGTCAGTCGACCGCTGCGCGAGAAAGACAAATATTTAATGTGGTTGTCATCCCCACGGGTTTAGTTCTCAACTTAGCCGTTAGGGGCGCGGTGACAAAATCCCCCCCCCCCCCGATAGTTGCTGGAGAGTGCGGATAGCTACTGTGTCCAGTGATGTGAATATGGGTTCCTGGAATATTGTACTAAGCAGTTTTTCTCTTTTTGTGCAGGCATGGATGAATGGATACACGTTTGAATATATATGTTTTCGAAGAGAAAACATTTCCGGTTTCTTGCGGTGCCCTGCAAATGAACTTTGCGACAGCCGAGATGCTGCACGCTCTGCTCTATACTCTGCTGTACACAAGCTACACAGAATCACACTGCTTAAGAGAATTTTCCCGATAAATTTAGCGAACCAATGTTTTTGCTAAACGTAACGTAACATCACGGTGTCACGTGATACCATGACGTCACGTGACATGGTCATGTTACGTCAAGTAACACTCTGGCGTCACGTCACCTGACCTAGTCATATTACGTCACGTTACACTGTGCCGTCACTTGACGTTGTCATATTACGTTACGTAACACTGTGAAGTCACTTGTCGTGGTCACGCGACGTCACGTGTCGTGGTCATGTGACATTACGTCGCGCAACACGAACGTTACTAGATTAGGTCAGTTACGGAACTACCCATAAACGCTGCTTCCACGAGCAGACCCCCCCCCCTCCCCCCTCTTCTTCCACGGCTCGTTCGACGCCCCACCATTTGGGGGGAACGGTTGCTATGCTAACTCAGCGTATTCCATACGCCAACTCAACTCTGTTACGTCACGCCGCGGTGGTGGCGTTTCGGGCGCGTTTCCGGTCTGGGGGTGTGGGTGGTCACCCTGCGGGAAGCGCATTCCTGAGTTGGTCTGGGAGGAACCAAAACTAAACCCTGCCTCCTCGTCAAAACGCCGCGACTGGGATTGTAACGAAAGAGCCGGGAAAGGGGTGAGGATGAGTTTTCATGCGTTTTCTACCTGCTTGCTTCGTTTTAGGACGTAAATAAATGCCCTAAAAAAAAAAAAAAAAACAGGCATTGTCGGATTGCGATTTCTTGTGCGGGAAGCACATTTGGTTTGTTTGTAAACTCCGTCTTTTTTTACAAACATTAGTTTGTGTATAGAATACGTATGTTTCAAATCACAACATTTACATGGCGCTTCACTGAACTATAAGGAACACACAGTTTTGAAACGAGAATTTAGATTGAACGCGAGCTCAGAGGAGGTTAGGAGGAGAGCCCCCCTCCACCAACTCCCAAAGTACCGCCCTCCCGGCCCTTCCGTGCCGGAGGAGGGGGGGGGGTATCTCTCGGCACGGAGGTTCCAGAGCTGAAGTAATCTAGTAACGTTGCGCAACACCATGCATGACGACCTTTTACACGGTAGCGTCAAGTACCACGACAACCCTATATAATAAAACACGACCGGGGATCCCCCACAAACCTCGCCCATAACGGCAGTGGCCGTAAATATAATCATCGTTTTATGACTATTAATGATCTAAGATTACACACAAATGCAATCTCTTAATTTGTTTTTGCACATACACGCAGTGTGCCGCCGTCATGACGTGCTGTTTGTTAATGATGGATCCGCCGCATGTGTGGCCTAGCTCGTAGTTGGCGGTCACGTTGATGATCCTAAGAGAGATCTGCCAGGGGAACTCGAGGGGCGCCGCCTTATCTCCACCCACGATCTGGGAAATTCCGCCTTGGGCCACACCACGGACACCGCATTCTGCAAATACGTAAGAAAAAAAAGAAAAAGATGTTGCAGCGACCTTCATCTTCAAAGTGTTATGAATAATGCATGGGACGTAGTATTTACGGAGCAATTGTATACATTTGTTTGGAAGACATCAAACTACCCTTTTGGGAAGAGAACAGACCCATACTTTACCAATTTCCCAGCTAAAAATAGCGGAGAAACGTAATTGGTGTGTAAGTCACGTGACATCAATTTTCCTCGCTAAAATTATTGGTGAAACAAAATTGGTGCTTAGGTCATGTGGGGTCAATGTTCTCGCTCAATTTAGAGGTGAAAATTGAATTTGTGTGCAGGTAACGTGTCGTTGATTTCGCCGCTAAATTTAGCGGGGAAACTGAAGTGGTGTAATGTTCACGTAACGTCAGGTCACGCTACGTGAATTTCTCCGCTAAACGTAGCAATCAATATGCACGGGCGAACAAACGGACGGACGAACAAAATTACAAATTAACAAACCTCGTAAAAAAATGCCATGTTAAAAAAAAGTTGAACTTGTCTTGATCAGTTGGATAAACACATGGAGCAAGTAATGTGTCGTACATGCTCTATGGGTGCGTCATGATTTGTTATGCTCCATTATCAGAATGTGTTACGTATTTTTTTATTTGTTGCACGCACGACACACTTATGTACTTTCTGAGTTTATGGGAATTATCGAGACAAGTTAAAAATGGATTCTAGGCGTGCGACGTCGTGAAACCACATGGGGAGCTACGCCTTGTCATTTGAAAGCCAGCTTCATGTGCCGACAGTCACCTACTACCGCAGGCTCCCTTGGGTCATACTTATAGCGAGTTCGTTACAAACGCACTGGCACTGTGCGAATTCTATCCCAGAATGCATCGCACTCGCGGGGTGGCGCACAGAAAACCGTTGCCGAACGATCTTGCCGGGTGCATCGAGTGCATCCTCATGCTGTCGCCATTTATGTGGTAGTAAAGCCGGAGTCACACTTTTAGGCATTATACTAGAGCCACTAAATGAGCAGCGCTTAGTCTAGGCACTCTGTTCACCTACATTGTTGTGGGCGCCGCCATTTTGGTGCTTGTGCAGAGCAGACGCAATTGCCGATCGTCATGATTCAAAAGTGCGACTTCCTCAGCATTAGATTCTGTGTTAGGAAGCTCATGTAATATTGCTTTGCTCTGTCGCGAACTGTTAAAACATTTGTGGAGGACGGAAAAGTATTGTCTATGCTTTCAGATAAAGCTTCAGATAAGGCTTCAGACAACTGGCAACCAGAATTCTAAGCCACAATATGGGCAAGTTTCGTTACTCTGAGGCGTAGCTTATTTAGTGGCACTACACTATACAAAAGACAGTCTGCATACAGATTCGAACTCGAGTCCCCGCGAGATCCGTGCTTCGAATGCCGCATGGCAATGTGTTCAAGGAGAAACTTAGCACGCGCGCATTCGAACCAGGGATATTTTGGTGATTCGTGTTGGCAGCCTCTATGTCTTTTGTATGTTGTATAAGCAGTGTGACTCCAGAGTAAGAGTACGAAACTCAAACCTACTGTGAAAGATATATACTGGTGCGAACGCGTGGCTTTGTCTATGGTTTCGTTTGCTCGAGAAGGCGTCCAACTGATTTGTGAGACCAAATCCCCATGCATGTGCCAGTATCGTTGATGGCGTTGTGCACTAAGTATAAAAGAGAGTAAAGACCTTTCCAATGTTTACAAAATCACATTCCAGCGTGCGATCTTCACAGTCCAGCACATGCGTGTTCGTCGCTTTAGAAAGTGAGCAAAGCACGCGCCATACGCACGAACACTCAAAATGGCACCTGCCACACGCTCTTTTTGGAAATGACAATAGAGCTCTGCTTTTAGACAAGGACAGGCGGGAACGCGGTGACGCCGTCGTTGCAACGTGTTGTTTATATTTGCAATGACTTAAAAGAACTCGACTGTTGAGATATTTGCAGACGGCGTGAGCTTCTGCAACCAGCGTACTACAAAACTGCAGTAAAAAGTAACAAATGTTGAGCGATCTTTCAATTCTTATAACCGTTTACACTGGAGAAAACTGTTCATACTGTTCATGCAAATGCTTGAATAATTTTAAGCGTGAACCCTAAAAGAATACGGCTTGATAACTAGTCCGTTGGAAACTCCAGCAATACGTGTCGCGATACATCTGATTTTGATCTCCGTATGTAGTTGGATCGATCAGATTTTATACCTGGTGTGAGGGGTGAGAACGAGAGCTTTCTCAAACAAAATACGACGTTACAAGATAGCAGGTCTAGGTAAATATTAAACATGGTGATATTACCCAAGCCTCGGGTAAAATCACATTGTTTAGCTCTCTCGGCGCTTGACTGGAGGTATCACAGGTTTCTGCTGGGCGAGCTTTGTCGACAAATCTTTTCAAATGTTTCACTTGCACACGAATGGTGAGATTAACCTCGAGAGCCATTGATGCGGTTGTCCCTAGCCTTTCTTTCCTCACGGTAGAGTTCGGCCTCTGTGCGCCAACAAAACGGCTTAAAACTTTCAAATGATGCACGGGCTGTCAACTGCTTCCTTCACAAAATAGCAGGCACTCAAAATTCATCTAGCGTTTCATTCTGTTGCCGGCGGTACGCGATGTTTAGCAGAAAATGCACTATTGTTTTGTCGGTTCAGCTAGGTTTGAATGATACCCCTTAGCAGACGAACCCCCGTGCCCCTGTCGTCTGCTTTCGCTCCTCACCTAAGCGTGGCATGACGAGGTTGCACCCTGCGGCACGTTTGATTGGGTGCAGCGAGTGCATGCATAGCTGGAGTCCCGGTGTGGGACGCTGATCAAACTACTCCGCCAGAAACATTATGGTAGTAAGTATTGCGTACGCCTAATCCAGTAACGTAGTAGTTTCGGCGGACGCGAAAGCAACTACGGTAGGTTTTTTCTGGTACCCTAAAATCACGACCCTCTTGCCAAGGTCGCTATACTCCGTGAAGAGCGACCGACAACTGAGACAAGTAACGTACTGCCCGTCCGCCGAGTCTGCTCGTTTTGTAAATGTGAGATGAAATGATTGAAAAAAAGTTAAAGACGTTTGCAACAACCTGTAATGCCGAATCAGAGCGCAGCTCTTGAGGAGGCGGGGGGCTGGGTACTGAGGGGAGGGTATACCCCTTCTCCCTCCTCCTCACCTCCTCCTCCTCCCTGATACTCCTCTCTCCTCCTCCCTCCTCTTCCTCGTCCTCCTCCCCTCGTCCTCTCCTCCTCTCCTTCTCCCTCATCCTCATTCCTTCTCCCCTTTACCCCTCCTCCCCCTTCCCTCCACTCATCCTTCCTCCTCCCCTTCTCCACCTCCTCTTTCTCCCCTCCCCCCGTCCTCGTCGTCCTTCCCCCTCCCCTCCCCCTCCTCCTCCCCTTGCCCTCGTCCTTATCCCCTTCTCCTCCTCCTCCCCGCGCGTTGCATCATGGGAAATCTCCCCTAATGCACCACGGGGACCCTCGTGACGTCACACGTGACGTCACGACCAGGTACCGCGCGGTGCATTATGGAACATTTCCCATAATGCACTGCGCTGTTACACCGCCGGCGACGCCAACGCCGCTCTAGCCGGGAACGGGCGCCTAAGAGCTGCGCCCTAAAAGACGTTTATTTGAACTTCTCTAGAATGTTTAAAGCCATAGAGTTTCCCTGCATTTTGCATAAACAGGAGAAAACTACGTCTTCCAGAAGAAACCTATTTTAACAAATGATCACTCGCCGAACTCTAAGGGATTCGACTGCTTGCCGTAAGCTGGAGCCCGACATTATAGTGAAACTTCCCGATTGTCGGAAAGCGACGGAGAATAGCAGAGAGCACGCCCTGTTGTAAGCGGAACTTCGACCATTCCTGGTTCTGACCCAGGACCAGCGCCGGAACCGACGGGTGCCTCAGAGGTGCCAACCTGCGGCAGCGAGATCCACAAATCGCAGCCACGTAAACATTGCGGGAGCGCGCGGGTAAGCAAATTTTCGCGCAACGTCATTGCTGACGAAACGGCTGCCTGTCAAACACTTGTTTTCGTAAAACGAGGCCGCGTCTCCCAAAGCAAGGCCGCTTAAACGCAAGAATGCCATTGACTGTCTCTCGCCTTCGAGCTGTTTTGAACCACGTGCCCCACTGCCGCTTGTAATTGCACCATAGCTGAAGAAATCTTTCTGCCTTAGCATGCCCCCGTGTGCGCTCCATGTATTTTGATTATGGGGGTCGAGCGAGGAACGTACCTTCGCTAGAGTTTACGCGAAATTCAAAGGTAACCCCAAAAAATTCGGAGGTATTGAATTCGGCGTGAGGGTAGTGAATTTCGGGTACACGGAAAAGACTACGGTAGTGGTGCTTGCGTACGCCAAAAACAACTACCATGGTGATCTCGGCGTACAGAACAACCAATACTGTAGTGATAGTAGTTTGGGCATACTACACCGGCCCGAAGACGAACTCTGGGAATGCAGACACTCGGAGAGTGCAGACACTCGTGGAGTGCGGACATTCGGGGAGTGCACACACTCGGAGAGTGCACACACTCGGGGAGTGCAGACAATCGTGAGGTGCCGGTTGAAACAAACTCGTGCCACGCTGCGAGTGGACACGCGTTGACACGCGTGTACACGAGTGCAGGGAAACGATCTTGCTATTACACCACCTGCTTGTGCTGCCGTTCGTCTTGTTGCTGATTACATGGTTCGGTTTTGATTTGCACGGTGCCACTTAGTATACCTCGCTTAATATGGTGAAGTATGAATCATTCTTACTAAGTATGTTTTCTTTAACATTTTATATGCTTATGCAGTGAGTGCGATGGCCTATAGATGCTTTATGGTACAGTCGGGGACAAAAGTCCCCAGGACGCGCTAGCTGCGACTGAAACGCATTGCTCTGCCATCTGCCGGCGTGTCGCCTGGTTTCGAGATCACACAAATGCGCATGCGCGTCCTACTGTGCCTGCACACATATGTGTTTTCCCGCTCTTCTGCGGCGCGGCGCCTAACTCGGAATTGGGCGCGCGGTACCGCCTCGGAGATAGCCCTTACTGACATGGCACCTATGGGCCTCCTGCGCTGAAGCTTTGAACAAACTGTGGCACCCTCGTTTTGGGTAGCACAAGCTCACCTTGTTGGGACTCCCACTATTGTGGCGCCTTCGCCGTGATCTTTTTTCCTTCTGTGTAGTGCAGAAGAACGAAAAAACACCTTTGGACGTCCGAAATCGGCTACATTCAACGCGGCAAGACAATCGGAAGTTCCGGATTCATGCCACCACCGCTAGGGTACGCGTTTCGTATCTCCAAGTGGTGACGTCAGAACATCTGGCGTCCCGACGTTTTTGTTTTTTTCTTCCCCTTTATGTTTCTTTGGGACGCGTGATACAGCGTTTCTTGGTTCACGCTCTTATCGTCCTAGCTTTGGCCTGTGCTTCGACAGCGTTAGCCTTTTTTGTTTTTTTCTATTTTCCTCGTTATCGTGTTCCGCGCCAGAGCAGGCACGCTTCTATATGTGTGGCAGTTTGAGTCGCTCAAGTTTTTACTACCCAAAACAAGTCCTAACTAAGTCACTTTACGCTGCGCCTCCTGGGCAACGCAGGATGCCTATAAAGCAAGAAGTCACGGCAGCTGAACAGAGCGATAAACTCATGGTTATAAAGCAAGGTGCGCTGACACGGCGAAATCTGGCGCAATTCCGCAGGCATACCGCCCGCGGAATTGCGCCAGATTTCGCAGTTTCAGAATGTGTAGCAGACGCACATCAGCCGCAAGTGCTATCTCCGAGGCGGCACCACGCACCCGATTCCGAGTTAGGCGTCCCGCCGCAGAAGAGCGGGAAAATACACATGTTTGCAGGCACAGCAAGACGCGGATGCGCTTTTGTGTGATCTCGAAACCAGGCGACCAGCCGGCAGATGGCAGAGCAATGCGTTTCAGTCGCAGCTCGCGCGTCCTGGGGACTTTTGTTCCTGACTGTACCTAAGCTTGCCTGTAACGGCTTTTTGTTTGCTCGAGCGTAACGCGTTTAGCAAAAAATTAAAAGCATAAGAAAAAAAAAACTGAACAGTCACGGATGGTGCATGAAACTCCATAAATGCCCAAGAAAACAAGTTACCTGCTTTGTTCTGTGCGAATAAATTTAAATAGTCGAAATGATTTTTTTACTTACTGGCGTTAGACGCGATGGCCGTAGCAAGAATGGTTGACAAGAAGAGACTTAGCAGCGCAAACATGACTGCGTTTCGAAGCTCGCAGATCCGGAGTAGTGAGGGTAAATGAAGGCTCTGATCTCACTTGTGCGCTTAGTGTCTTTTTTTTAATGCGAAGTGACGCGAGTTTGATTACGGTGGGCGCATGCACCAGCTGCGGCCTCATCATAAAGCGAACTGCGTGCCCATGAGAAATACGACCTATTTCGCAAGTTGTCCAGATTAACCGTAGTGTAAAGCCGTTGTGATAGGTACTGCGCGATGTCACTCGAAAGCTGTCACAGGTTGGTAGGTCGGACTTATTTTTAATTGCGATCGATGTTTTTGCCCGAAGAGATGCTCTTGGCGAAAAGAAAGGTCACCAAAAAATGATTAAAATGCTTTTTCTTTTTTATGAGCGAAACTTTTTTTGATAATAGAGTTTGAAAGGCAACGTCACCAGCGTTAAACAGGCCGTGCAGAACATTCGTATTATGTGGGCGAAAGAGTGGAAACATTTCTGCCTGTGAGTCATCCTAAATGCTTTTTGCGACTGCTCTATCACAGCGGCACGGCATTGTGGACACCTGTGGCTGCAACGACCGTTCTCGGCGCCGCCTCCCTCAACTCACTTTCTAGAATCAAATGTGGGCATTTCGAGGCTGGAATGAATGTGGGGCAACCTTATAATATTCCCGACATCGTAATAACACCTAAAAAAATGTTTTTTTAAGGATATATGTTTACGTTTGACATTAAGTCCGACCGCTGCTCACGCTATAATCCCCCGGAGCCAATCGAGCATTGCCAAAAGTGCTTCGTCACCACGCTCGTCATTTTCGTGCTTTGTGCAAGCATCCGGCTCAACCAATCGCGGAGACAAAAAAAAAAAAGACGCAGGGGCATTTACTGCGCGTTATTGGTTAGGCCAGGGAGAGCAAAACGCACCGATTGGCAATAAGAGCCGTGACGATGCACTTTTGGGACTGCTGGATAGGTTCCACCCAATCGTGGCTGCAGTCCCGGTCAGCCTTTGAGTGAAACGGAGCGTGTATGGACCAACTCAATTCAATGACGTCACGCCATTGCGGTGGGGCTGCTGTCGGTACTGGGCATGCGCAGACGCTTCACCTCTCCCGAATTCGGTTTCTGCGCAGGCGCAGTGCCCACACATGGTGTGGGCAAAGCGGGCTTCGTTTGTAAACAATGTGTTGGTGTAATGGCTACAATAGAGAGTTTTAGGGAACCGTTTTGGCACATCCGATACGGTACTAAGAGACCTCCGGTGCGAACTGCGCATGCGCCAGTCTTCTGCGGTAGTACATGCGCAGTGCGTTCCGGAGGGCGCATCGTACCGTATCGGATGGGCAAACACGGTTCCCAAAACTCCCTATTATCGGAGAAACGTTTCAAACGGGCATTTCATTTTTTGTTCTGGTTGAATAAGACGTAGAGTAGAAGGAAAATGATTACGGAAAAGAAAAGAACGGAGTGTTTCGTCCTGTTACGTAATGCGGAGCACAAGTATGTCGGCTTCTTTTGCGGTGGTTGTGGTGACGTCAGAATGACGCCGAGCTCTGATTGGCTTTGAATGAAAGGAAAGTGGGTAGACCTCGAAGGCATCTAACATTGAGGTCTACCCACTATCCTTCAATCAGAGCCAATCAGAGCTCGGCATCGTTCTGACGTCACCAGAACCCCTACAAAAGAAGCGGACCAACTTGCGCTGCGCATTGTTGGCGCCGTAAATTGCATTTTAATTTAAAATGAGAGGAACAAGCGACTGAGGCAATTTTTTATTTGTAGAAAATAACTCGGACACAAAAAAAATATAGTTGGCTTACTCGTACAAGCAAAGCACACGCACACACACATCCGCGCGCTGCACACACATGTTTAGTTAAGCGGTATTAATCGAAATATATTACACACAATTACCGAGATCACGAAACGTTTTCCGGAGGCATGATGGAAGGCGCATACCGTCGTGTCGTAATCAAAATATAGTGCACGCAATTTTTTTTTGGTTTATATCGCTTTGCAAGGGGCGCATTTCGTAATATATCTTAAAGGAGCTGTGCAACGATTTTAACGTTGAAAGAATTGGCATCTTTTACTTTTGACTTTGTTCATCTTGTCACAAAGGACAGAGAACACACCTCCTCCCTTCGAAATGTTGCAATTCCGCCGCGTAATCGCGAGGCACAAATTAGAATATTCCTCGCCCTGCAGCCGCGAGTGGCGGCCATGAGAACCACGCGGCATGACGTCAATGGGGGTCTTGTAGAAAGATAGCAAGTTGTGCAAATACCTGCTCGATAAAAGGTAACTTTACTATAAATCTTGTCGTTCTAACATAAATATAAATGCGTCAGAAACCTGGTATCATCGACAAAACTTTTATTACACTGAGTTTTAGTGGCGCCATCTATCCTAGGTCTACAAAACCACCAGCCCTATCTGCTACCGCGAACAGCCGCCAGATGCCGGAGGGGAGGGGGACAGGACCGGACGGCTATGGCCGGACCCGGATGAGACTTTCCTCCTTTCACCATATTGTTCGAGCTGCGCCAGCACGTGGTCACGCGGTCGCGAGTGGATGAGTTCTCGCTGCTCACTGATGGCTCTACAGAGAGAGCTTCACCGGAACCCGCGCGACCCCAGTGACGTCACAGCGCACGTGACTTGGAAGATGGTGAAGGAGTTGAGAGGTGCCGAAAACCTCCATCTTTGTCCATTTTTAAAATAAAAACTAGGACATGCAGGCAAAAGCGGTTTTTTGTTCTTTACTTCAGAAAGGTCGAGACACAAACTCCCTAATTATTTAAGAAAAGCACTGAAACTGTTGCAAAGCTCCTTTAATTTCATCGTTGCTCTATAAAACGTGTAAGGTTTAAAACTCAGACATCGCAAAACAGAATATTTGTCGTCAACATGTAGGGGAAAAACAATTCACCCACTGTCTAAAAGTGAACGTTTCTTTTTTTTGCTGCAAATTGTTGGTGTTTTTTGCGCTAATGGTATAGTACGGTGTTGAGAAAAAACATTACCAAGAAAAAAAAATAGAACAAAACAACAAGGTTACACTTTTAGCTTAATGCCAAATGCGGGGAGGTTCATTGGGTGTCAGACGGAGCTTTGATTTTGTGGACGCGAACCGAAACAACGAGGAGCGGTCAAGTTAGGTGTTTCTGTTTTTTGTCAAGATGCCGTGAGTGCGTCAATTATGTCTAAAGACTGGATGCTTTCGTGGTTTTCAACAAAGTACATCAGGTTTCTACTTGGTACTGTAGTATTATTTTCCGATTTGTTTTCTGTCAAAAACGGGAGAAGCGACGATTGATTTAAATCGGTTTGCAGTCATTCCGAGACGCTAGGACTGGCTGACAAGGGCAGAACTTTACGTTTTGCACAGGTTAAGTTACAGGTTATGCTACTCGTATAAAAAATGAACTAACAGCGTTTCTGCTGCCTAACATTAATTTTTAAAAACTTTTTTGAGTTCGCCCGTGCTCCTCGAATAAAGCCATCCGTTCAAACGCCAAAAGCAAGCAGAAAAAAAAACGAGGGTTATTTTGAAAACAACTTTGAGCTCTAAACGTGTGACAACTATTGAGGGTCGCTTAACTAAACCTACATCCGCTGTTCCGTTTCATTATCTTGCTTAGCAAGCTTTCAAACTTCGCAGGATTATGTTGAAAACAAGCTTGTATCTCTCGTTTAGATGCAGTCAACTCTGCTGCATACGAAGCTGCAGCTGGTGTACACCGGCCCCTTTATGAGATCAACTTCCGTCGTGTTCTGAGAACGACAAGCGTACTTTTGACATCGTAGCCGAAGTGAGCCGCGTTATGTGTAGGTAGTGTGCAATGCCACTCGAAAGCTGCCACGGGTCGGTAAATAGGTCGAGCTTATTTTTAATTGCGATTCATGTTTTCGCCCGAAAAAATGTCCTTGGGGGGAAAAAGCAAAGTTCAAAGAGGAGTTGTTTGAAAAACCTTTCTTTTTATTTGAGCGAAACTCGTTTATTATGATCGATTTTTACAGGCAACGTCACTAGCCCAAAACAGGCCGTGTAGAACTTTAGTAGTATCGGCTTAAGAGTGGAAACATCGCTCGTGAATTCTTTTTGTTATAAGCGATTTATGTCTACAGTGTGCGAATAAAAATAAGAGTATAAAATTGTAAGTGCAAACAAAAAAAATGCGTCGATAACAAATAAAGTTTTTGTGCTTAATTATCTGCAGTTTTCATAAAGTATCAATTTAATGTGAATATTTTTTGTTAACAAAAACTGTGTCTTTAAGTTGAATTACATAAGGAAACTGCAATGAACAACCGTCACAAAGGACTGACACGTAAATTTCAATGAAATCGAAAAACAAAAAGACAGGCGAGCGGGATTTGGAATAAATAAAGTGCAACCAGACATATGTAACGGTGTGTATAAGGTTGTTCTTTTTAATTTCTTTACAGTTTAGTTTTTTTATTATGACGTAAATTTACCCGCTAAATTTAGTGGGGAAATTATTGACAAGTGATATCAATTTTCTCTTAAATATAGCGGAGAGTTTGAAGTCACGTGAGCATGTCATGTTATCTTAAGGCTCGTGACGACTATACTTCCCTCTAAATTTAGTGGGGAAATTGTGACCTGACGTGAAGACGTCATGTTACCACAAAACACGTGGCATCAGTTCCTTTCATTCTACGAGATGGTAGTTTGCTCTGAAGGCATTCTGCACTCCAGGGTTTTCGTCACCATGACCAAGCTTGTGTAATCTTTCTGGCTTAACCCTAAGGGAATATAACAACTCATTTTTACCTCTGCTAAAAAGCTCTAGTACAATGGCAGATGAACTTCGAGTGTTTTCGTTTTGATCATAAACCTCAGCTATTTGCAAAAAAAAAAAGATTCTTATAAAAAATATAAGGAAAAGAGCAAGAAAGAGCAACGAGACTGGTTGAAAGGTTTTCCACTTTCATTGTCTTCAGTCGATATTCTACAGCAGCAGAATTTGTTTGCAACACTGTAGTATCAGTTGTTTTACACAGTATGCACTGAAGTTGAATATTACGATGCACAATAATCTACTGAATCTGACAAACGGAACTTGCTAACGTTTGCCCATCTCTTGCATCTGAACTATTTATGATTACTTAGGAACTTTGTTATCTGTGTAAAGCTGGAAAATCGACCTTTCTGGACGCTATAAATCTACTGTACGCAGCAATTATTTATAGTGATAAGAGTATTTATAATGATAAACAGATATTCTTATACAAATGAAAAATAAAATTAGGGGTTGGGGAAAAGTCATTCTAAAGTTGCACAGTATTTCAAAGCCTCCATTTAGATACAGTCGTGTCTCGTTAATACCGACTCCGTTAGTAGGGATAGACTGCTACACGGGCAACGATTTCGGGGACGGTTTCTAGGCTAGGTGGCCCAAGCTACCGCCCGTTATACAAGATACAGAGATACAGCCATTAGCATTAATCCGGAAATACATACATGCATTTCAATGAATTACATGCCCTGGTACATGCGCTGACCTTGGACTAGCTTGGAGCACACGTATCCAAAGTTGACAACGTCGCCACGGGATGTGCGCCACAGCCCCATTGGTTGTGGAAACTGGCTAGGAAACACCTGCAAGCGCCGACAGCTGGCGGTGGGATGCATATTTCAAGATATTTCGAGTCCCGAGAGCTTCCGGTTCATAACAAAGTAATGAATATTTTCTTAGGAAGTGCTTCCTCCGACGCCACTCGGACGAGTGGGGCCTCTGTGCAAATCACTCCTCCGACGCCGGAAGTGACGTAGTCCGGTCGGAGGAGAGACGGCCGTGTGGAAATCACTCCTCCGACGCCGGAAGTAACGTATCATCTCCGGCCCCGGATGTTGCCTTTGTTATGACATGGTGCCCTACCATGTGCGTTTGCCACCGTAGTGACTGTAGTCTTCCGTGCTCGGGTCCTGCCCCGTACCGTATGTACCATCATAGGCGTAGACTTCGGGGGGGGGGGGGCATCGGGGCTCGTGCCCCCCTGGTGAGATCCGGGGGGGGGGGGGGCAGCGCCCCTCGGGCCCGGGCCATGATCCTTACCGAGACGCTGTTTACGTGCCATGTAACGAGCTTTTAGTAGTGGCATTTAAACAAAATAACGCCCACGTTTCCTTTATTGACAAAATACATGGGAAATGGAATCCCAGAGTGCTTTCGTTGGCTTCGATCTCCAGTTCTGGCAAAAATAACGCGCAGCAGCACCCCCCCCCCCCCGAAGAACTTCCTCAGCCTGCCCCCCCCCCCCCCCCCCCCCGGGAAAGTGGAAAGTTTACGCCGCTGCGCACCATTCCTTCGTGGCCGCTCTGCCATCGGTTCCGGTCACACAAGCTATAATGACTGATTTTCGCACTCTTTCAAGCGTTTTGTTTAGCATTTATGCCTCGAGTTTTGGTCAAAAACTGAGGCTAGAAGCGCCGAGCTCACAGCATTAATGCGCGAGAGCTTGTGACGGCGAGATGTGCCCTGAAGCACCGTGGCCCTGAGCACGGTATAAGATAAACTCTTTAGGTGAGGACACGGCGGGGCTGAACCGGCTGAACGCGCGGCGCGAGGAATCAGATAGTGTTCGTTCGACGGGCATCCGAAAGGCTGCATTATTCCGCGGCCACCGTGCCCGCGGCTGGCAGTGTTGCCGGCGGCCAAACGGCGAAACTATGTGAGAGCGAAAAAATTATCTCGTTGCCATTGACTCCGTAAGTGTGACGTCATGGGTCCAAACAAACCGTTGCTAGGGTCGTTGTTATGGACGAATACATGTGGCTCGGTTTCGCTACGAAAACCCGACCATTCAAAAATCAGGAGTAGGATTTAAACTTCTAAAAATCACAGATATAGAAAGCTTGAATGTCATATATGTTTCGACAGAAGTGTGCCCGGTAATCGCTCGTTTCTGAAATATTTACGACTGCAACTTCCGGTCCTCAAGATGCCTGCAGCAGACGACGAATGCAGAAGTATGCCGTCTGCCGCACGCCGGCCGGCCAAGTGGGGCCGTCGTTTGCATCGTGTGAATAAATACGATATTCTGACATCGCATTTGTTTGAAATATAATGAGTTTCATACACTCTTAAGATTTCATAGTGGGGTGCGATGCAAAATATGGTTTATCGAAAGTCCGGGCGTCGATCGAGATGATAGTCGGCTTAAAGATCGCATTGCACCCGCGAGAAAAGCACTTCAGGCGAACGGTTGAGATCCCAAATTTTGTTTGCGGACTCGCGCTATGCGAGGGTGCTTCGTATACCTGGTTGTAACCATCGCGTGGAGAGAGATTCTTGCAGTTTCTTCAGATTTCCGCAAGACCCCAAAGCGCGAAAGAACTGGATAAAAAACATAAGGTGAGTCTACTACAGACTGTACTCGCATCGCGGGTTCGATGAAGATCTTCACCAAAAGAGCACATCCACGGAATTTGATGTATACCAAGGGGAAAAAAATGCAAAATACTGCGAAATCGCGATAGACATGCAATTCTTTAATAACCTGACAACTACAATAGTAAAATAATAATAACAAACGACTTACCTCGACGGCGTACGATTTGTTTCTCATGGTGGCCTGCAGCCCTGCACTACGCCGGTAATGCACTTCAGGTCGTCGTCGTAACTGATCTGCGTGACGTGGTTGGATTTTACTGCATTTTCACCCCTCGTAACTAAGCTGGGTTGTTCACAGGAAAAAAAAACGCACATTGCGGAGGCCTTTACGGCCACGGCAATCCACTTGTTTTTGTCGCTTGTTTACCGACGCATTTCAATGAAGACGCCCGCTGCAACAGAGGCCAGCAAATCTATCGTGTCGTCTGCTACCAAAGCAAAGCGGAGTGTAAGACTTCGGAAATGGCTTTCATCGTTGCGATACGACACTGAGACGACAAGAACATCTTCATAATTCGATATCAAGAAGTTAGGTTGCTTACAAAAAATTATTTACTTACTTGTAAGCAAAAATCTAGCCTCATGTGGAGTCTCCATGCATTAGTCCATAGCAACGTCCCTAGCAACGGTTTGTTTGGACCCAAACGCCTTGTTGTGACGTCATCACTTACGGGGTCAATTACACCGCGGTACACCGTGGTCTTTCTGCACAGTGACAACCTCGCTGGAGCTCTGCGCGTGTGGGAGCTTGAGGCGGCACGAGCCGTGTTGGCCGTGCCATAGCCTCCTCTATTCGCGTCTCCAGCTCGCCGCTCGCCCTCCCGCGGCGGAAACGGGAAGCGCTCTAGTGAGGGTCCTCCGATTCTCCTGCTCAGCGGGCACGGCGGAACTGCTCGCGATCGTGGCTCGCTAAATGTCGTTTCCGAATGCAAACAACACTCTTCACTGTCCCAATGTGGTGCTGCAGCCGGTATGGGATTGTATCTTATTAGAGGGTTTGAGTATTGAGCATAGAAGCAAACGCAAGCGCTGTGCGTTTGCGTTAGGGTGGCTTGCTCCACGTTTCGCGTGCGCATCGTTGCCATGCTACGACCCAAGACCGCAATTTCGGGTTCCACGCACGCGCAGCGTGGAACATGCAAAGCTAACGCAAACACACAGCGCTTGCGTTCGCTCGTATAAGCAATACTAAAACTCACTACTGTTTCACCGTTTTCCAACCCCAACGAAACGCGCTGCAGTGAGCAGACGTGCAAGCAGGTAGGCGTTCCTTCGAACTGGAAAGGCTGAGGATGGCAAAACGACGGCGAACAAATACGAAAGGAAATGAATGTTAAAAAAAAAGAGTCATAATTAAAAAAATAATCCTTTTTTTTCTGGGGGGGGGGGGGAATTTGGTCTGGAAGGATATTGGCGGCGACTTTGGAAGTTTTGCCGATTGTCAAAAGTCGCTACTTTAATAGCATCCTCAGTAATCTAATTTTACATGAATTTCTCACATTAGCTAGGGTTTTGTCATTGATTTTAGATTTTATTAATTTTATAACTTGGTAATTAAAAATGCTGCAATTGGCACCAATGATGATAATTAGTACACTTTAGATTGTCATACTTGTTCGCGTGTTTGAAATTAGATCATATAAGCAATCAAATTATTTTCGAGCTTGAAAATGAAGTATTAAAATATCTTAATAGTAATATTTATATTATTATTAATACAAATTGCGGCAATGTATGCCCCCAATTAACGCTACGATCACAGAAATACGCCATTTAACCATTACTGTTCTTTCTGAAAGGTGTCATTTTGTTTTCTTTTTATCACATGAAGACCTCTGACATCATTATCAAGATAGACCAACAGTCTAACGCTGGATGGAATTTAAACTCATGCGTCACGTGTTGCTTTAAAAACATGCAAACTTCAGCTGCCTCACTCGGATTCCGTCTTTGAATTTTTTGAGTGAGAACAGCGTTTCTTAATTCATGCGTTTTGTGATCATATCGTATAAACTGGATTTATTCTGTCATTCTTCTTCTGGGAAAGATATTAAAGCAATTAATCTTCTAAATAACCCAACAGCCATTGAAAGGCCCGCGGTTCATTGTTTCATATGACAATTATGTGAGCCAGAAAAGGTAGCAAGAACGCACAAATATCCGCACTGAATTTTTCAACAACTACAACATTATATGTTATTTCTAAGGTGTATGAAAGACCCTGTCTTTAAAGGGACGAACGTTTCCGCGAACAACTTCTCTAGCTAAATAATTACGGTGTGAGACTCATTTTGAGTTATGAGAGAATCTGAAATTAAGACCGATACCGAGAAATTAAATTAAAAAAAAAGGTAAGTTTCGGTTTCGCTCCGGAATTAAAACGTACCTCATTGCCTAAATATTACGCTAAATACCGTTTTTGTTTTCACGATAAAGAGGTGACCTGCGCCTATAACACCCTAGCTCCCTAGTATTACCAGTAATAATTTGTGTCGCTCAGTGAAGACAGCAAACTAGACAGGCTCAGCAGCGGCACGCAGCTCCGACCCTCACTAAACCGGCCATCTTGGAAAACGAGTGGCGCCACCTATAGTGAATTGGAGTCGCCAATACGGGAGAAAGCCTGGCACCTCGACGGCGGAGCCATAGGGCGAGCGGCCGCAGGAAAAAGGAGAGGAGAAGCGCGCGAAGCGGTGACCAATATGGTAGCGCAGAGCAGAAAGGGCGGAGATAGACTGCAAGCGCTTGGGTCATGAGCGGCCGCTCCCCGAACCACGTTTGCTTTTGTGTTTTCGTCACCGTCGTTTTCGTACTCCGGGAGAAACGGCTGCGGCGACGGCGGCGATTCGAAAGGGCGCTGGCAACAATGCACGATGCCGGCGGCGTCGGCGAAGTTGTCGGTGTGCCAAGGTATATGTATGGATGGTAGCGAAGCTTCCATAGAAGCCCATAGGCGCAAAAATGGCGGTTCATGGGGCGCAGCGCCATCTGGGAGATGTGCGGCATTGTCATTAGTCATGCTCGCCTGTGACGTACAGGAAGTGACGCTTTATTAAAAAGAAACACGAAATGACGCAATTTCCTCATGATTGTGACGTCACGATTGTTTTTGGCGCGAAATTTAAATGATTTTCGCCGGTGGCGCGAAATTGAAATGCTTTTTTAGATGTTCTACATGCCTGCGCAAGTACCGTCCTTCATACCTTGCTTCACGCGTCATAGCCTTGTTTGTATCAATCACTCCCATGTAATCCCTCTTGCAAAAGAACCAGTTTTTTATCAGTTCTGGGAACTACCAATAAGTTACCATCTTTTTCAACTAAGCAGTATGTTACAGCACGCCTATGAAGGCATACTTATTATTGTAACAATGGCTTGTTTGCCAAGAAAGACAAAAAGGCACAAGCTTGGTTTACACAGTTTATTATATACGAACTTACACCACCACCACAGGACACTTAAAGATAGAGATATAGCGTTGGAAACATAGCGAAATGAGGTTTGGACAACTCTATGCACGCAATTAATAGTCTCAACAGGAGGCACGTTTACGCATTTATCTTGCACTGTTCACGTTAAGAGCTCGTAACAAAATTTAACCATATCAATCACAGGTGGAAGTGCGGGGCCATGCACGTCTTTTGCATTTGAATGTCCACATGAATTAATGCTTCAAGAGATTGAAAATTGAGACCTTTCGTTATAGTAAATGCGCTCGACACAAACCTATTGTGCTCCACAGCTTGACTGTCCTTGGACTGTCTATGTGAGCGCTAGTACGCAAGAAACTGCCACAAATAGACAGGAAAGAAAGTATTAGAAAAAGGTTATCAATTCGCTCTGTTGCAAATTGTTAGCACCATACTGACTCACTGATTTACCTTTCATCGCATTTTGATATACTTTTGTATAACTCAGACAACCAAACATTAATCCAGGTTTTTGTTTCAAGTCGTCACACTGCACGAGTAAACATCGAGGCCAACGCTTGTTCTCACACACTCTTCAATCATGCAGAGGGTGTGTAGGGTGTCTACCAACTTGGAAAACCTAAAATTCTCAAGTAATGCGGATTATATTGGAAGGACAGGGTAAAATCAAGGGCACCATAAAAAAGTTCAAGAATGATAAGTGAAAGTGGAACGGCAGCGTTCAACGAAGCCCGATGATTGCAGGCTGGTGCCGCTGCACTGAATAACGTTGCCCGACACGTCACTAGGCAGCGCAGGCCACTAAGCACTCCCTGAACCGAAGTAACGGTCAACATTTTATTGAAATAGTCAGGAAAACCTTGGGAAAATTGGGGAATTCGGAATAAGTAATTTGGTAGACACCCTGTTCCACCATTCAAGTGAGCGACGTCATCTAGCACTGTACAGCGAGGGTCGAATGAATCTAACATATTTTAAATTGAATGAAAAATTCAGTTTTGCATGCTGTGACACCAAAATTTTGATATTGATCCAGGGAAAACTCAAGTTCATCTAGCTTAACCTTGTGGGAGCCAAGGGTGAGAGCTGGTGCGAGACAGTGCGTGCTGAGCGAGGCTGGAGCTGAGCAGAAACGACGGAGCCGGGCTGCCTGGCCTAGCCCATGGCGAAGCCCGGAGCGGTCCACCAGCGAGGTTTGAAGTCCGGACCGGTGGAAACGGCGAGCCCTGGCCATCTGGCCTAGGCCACGACGATCCCGGGGTGGTTCCGCAGCGAGACTCGGGCAGTGATAGTCTGGGACAGCCTGCCTACGCAGCGCTGGCGTGGGAAGGGCGCAAGGGCGGTCCGCAGTCCTGGACACGGACTCCGACTGTGAGCTCTGATCGGCGGGCGACAACAAGGGTCGGCGTGCCCGGACTGCCGGCTTTCGACGACGGACACACTCTCAGAAATAAGGGGTGTAAGGAGGTACACCCCTTGTCCCATATGTAACACCCCAAAACAACAATTCGACGTTCAATCCACTGACGTCGAACCGACGATACCAGCTTTCACGAGTGGCTTGATAGTCGAGCGTTACAGCTTATTATAATAGCTAATGTACTCCTTAAAGACTACAGTAAGACAATCAAGGATTTTTGGCCCTGCTGCAAAACCTCAGTGTTTTTTTGTTTTTTTTTACTGTACCTCCCGGTTGCCCGTCGTTAAGAGCCGGCAGTCCGGGCCCGCCGACCCTTGTTGTCGCCCGTCGATCAGAGCTCGCAGTCGGAGTCCGTGTCCAGGCCTGCGGATCGGCCTCCCCACGCCAGCGCTGCGTAGGCTGGCTGTCCCGGGCTATCACTGCCCGATTCTCGCTGCGGAACTACCCCGGGATCGTCATGGCCTAGGCCAGATGGCCAGGGCTTGCCGTTTCCACCGGTCCGGACTTCGAACCTCGGTGGTGGACCGCTCCGGGGTTCGCCATAGGCCAGGCCAGGCAGCCTGGCACCGTCGTTCCTGCCCAGCTCCAGCCTCGCTCAGCACGCTCTGTCTCGCGCCAGCTCGTGTCTTCTCCGCCGACCGCCTGTCACGAGCCCTCTGCCTCGTCTTTCACTCTCGGCTCCCACAAGCCATAAACACAAGAGCTTTGTTTGCGAGGTTATGGCCTCTTCCGGTGTTACTTTCTTCGAGCCCTTTAAACCTGCCCACAGAGGGGTTGTACGAGAGCTCTTTCGTGACGTGCATCTCGTCAAAGACAGTGATACATGGCTTGTCTTCTGTTGAAGAAGAAGCTGCACGTCTTTTGACAAGTTCGAAAACTTCTGGGTAAAAACCAACCCTCAGGGGAACACGCTGAAGCCAAAGCTGTAACGACCTAACGGATAGGAGCCTCAACAATTCCCTACAGTACCGGAAACCCTTAGGGCTGTGAAAGTACAAGCCCAAGGCAAAGGCTTTGTTCTAGCTGCACCACCACCTGCCGAACCTGCTTGCATTGGACATCTTCAGCTGAGCTTCCACAAGGGCAGCAACGGCTGGAGACACAAGGCTACGTACACTTTCAACTATCTCAGTGAAAGTCAGCATATGACGCCGTCGCTGCAGTCGTTGCTGGAGTCTCTTGTTGTGTTTCCGAAGCTGTCGAAGTTTGGCCCTCAACACGTCCATCTTCCCCTTGCCCTCGGTGTGGGTGGCACAGGACTCTGCAAGGAGAAAGCAAAAGCAATTATGAAACGTTTCGGGAAACAATGAAAGAAGCAATGCGCCTCCACTGTAGAAAATGTGGAAGTACAAGTAAGCTTTGTGCATAATGACTGATACCTACGTTGGTGAGAAACTGCAGACGTCGAAGTTACCGAAGCATCATAATCGGTAGGGGAAGGTTCGGGCGCCCACACATAGTTTCCTCCAGAAGGCAGACCATGTCCATCCATCGCGTATGTGTGATCCACTACAAAAAAACAAAACAAAGGAAACAAAGTGACAGAGAGGTTGCAAAAAGCTGAACCAGCTATAGCTGGTCAAGTACTACGCAACAAAGTAATCTTAAAGACTGTCTTAAACAATGCACACTATCAAAACTCACCATGAACTCTGGTTCAGTCTAGAGGTTTTTGCGCGACACAAGGGACAATCACAAGCGAGTAGGTACGGACAAGCGCAACACAGAACTCGAAGACAGTCATAAAAAAGTCTGACCTGCCGCCACAACTCACTTCTCAGCACCCTACAAATGCGTTTTGCGTGTACCAGGGACGGTCTTACTTGTCCAAACAGAACTCTGGTTGGAGGGCTAGTCTTCGTGCTACAGGTCAGAGCCGTGAGACTGCTCCCTATATCTGCAAAGCAATGAAGAGGCAAATAAAAAATCTGTCAAAAACATCAGTCATTGCATTGTTTCAGGATATTCCTGCGGCATGTGACAAGCTAGATTAAAAACATGGTCATACATGTTTTGCATGTTTCCCAAGAAAGCACAAGTACTGGGAACACACTCTATCATAAAAAGGATGGCTACTACGCGACAGTCCAAAATATATAAGAAACATGGCCTGCAACACTTCTCCGCCAATATGCAATTGCTTTTACATTGTTCCGTAGTGCGGTGCGTGTGACACCGTGATGATGTGGGCCCACCGGTGCTACTGCTGCTGGCCGGTGTGGGCTCGCCCTCGCTGATCAATTGGCCATACCACCCGATCCCGCAGCTGCTGTGGTGTCTTGTTCTTTAGGCTTGTGTTCCGGCAGAACTGAACCCAGACCCTCCGCCTGAATGTGAAGCAGTGTATTACTTTACATACCCTGGGCTAAACTGAACAGGCCAAATGCCTTCAGTGGACATTTAGGAAAGAAACAAGATTACACTATAATGTTAGCGATAAACTAGTGACATCATTGTACCTAGTTTCCCGTTTGGGTTCAGCGAACACCATGAGCGCGGAGCACACCTCTGTGCCCGTGAGGTTAGATAAGTTGACAACGCAGACGACTACATTACTAGATTCCCGAGCACGACATCCACAGCAAGTAGACCTGACAGTCGTCAGCATGTTAGAGGGACGACACCAAACACGTTTCAAACAGAAAGGAGGTTTTAGTGTTATTCTCACCGTAATATGAAAGTTCGATAAAAACGAAATGTTCAATCATTGTTCCTTGTTAGGTTTTTGTTGTCACGCAGTCATTCAGCAGAGGTCACGCAAAGCCGCCACTAATATCTGAGATCAGTTTCGTCTCGCGCAGCTTGGAATGAAGACTGGGCCCAAAAAAGCTCGATCAATGGGTGCCTATTACTAAATGAGCATGCATGAGGGCCCATAGAAGAGGTCAAGAGCTTACCAGACATCACCGGACAACGGACATCAGACATAGTTGCAGCGGACACAGCTGCTGTTGCAGGAAAACGACGAAGTGTGATGCCAGCGGTGCAGTCATCACTTGGGTATCGCGCTACCGAGCAGCGTCTCTTTGCATGCGGCAGGCTCATTGTCCCGACGAACGTTGAACGCGCCCGGCGGGCGCTCGACGACAAAACCCGAAGAACGGCGCAATAGGATTCAACCAGTACAAACCGTTCTGCACTCGGATACGTGGGAAAACTAAAAAGACTACGAATTCGTTAAACGATTGCAAAGTGAAAGTTTGATGGGAGCTACAGAAATGCAGGCACACTGGCAAACGCAAACAATGCAAACACGAGGTGTATCAGGACTGCGAACTTCTGCCGACGGCGTAAACACCCGTAATAGCGACGTTGTAGAGGTCGCAACGAGTATGCACAACATAATACATATTAAACATAACCTAATAAATTCACCTAACTGAACATGCTTAAACTAAGTTATTATGAATAAATAATACTTTGATTTAAATTAAACTATATTAAACACCAAAAATGTGTCTTTAATATTTTATCAGCTTAGTGTTTCGCCGCGCAAAACACAGTCGCGCTGCGGTAGCGCGGCCTCCAGGGTGATGACGCTGACGATTGGTTTTGGGCCGCTTTTTTGCTCCACTTTCGCGACCTATATGAATTGACCTTGTGGTGTGCCAGCGGAATGCGCCGTCGTCGGACCATCGTGTCGTGCCGCGGAAGAACCAAACAGTTTTGACTGAGCAGTTTCGACGCCCAGGTGCTGAGGACCGTCATTTCAGTGGGAGTGTCCGATTCGCCACATTTGGAACGTCGCGTGTATGAGCTTCAACTGGACTACAGGCGCAACAATGTAAACAGTTCGTAAAGTAGTAGTAAAAATGTTTATTGTGGACGCTGCTACCGCTCGAGCCTCCGTTGAGTAAGCGACGAAGACTGATGAGGTATGCTAATTGACAGAAAGTGAACACGTAAATGACAGGTGCAGACGATCTAGCACCTGTGTGCATGTCTGTCCGTGTCCTTCACGTTTTATTTTTACGTCCTTAGCACTAAAACGCGAGTTGCCTCTCGTTTCTCACGGAAGCTAAAGTTGCGTATCATATTACTTGGTTTCACCTCATGTGCGAGCGAAACCAAAGCTAGAAGCGCGAGCCCAGCGCTTTTTGCGTTACTGCATCGCACGCACGCTCGAGCAAAGCAGCAATGTACAAAGCGTCGATGTCGCGCTTCTATATTCGTTTAGTCCTATGTGGGAGCGAAGGCGAAGCTATTAGGCGACGTTAGCGCGCATCGAATAGCACCGCTGTGTCGGCTGATCCAGGATTGGTCAGAATGTTGACTAGGAGCGGCTCAGCAATATTGGTGAAGCCTAGTCGACAGAAACTTTAACGATGTTGTGGCCAACGTGACCGCAGATCTTCTGGAATTTTGACGGTGTTGGCAGTGTCGCGTGTGAGATGCGCATGGTTGATTGTCAGGCCCCCACCGCGCTTCCTTGCAGACTTGCCTGCGAACTCGCTGTCCGCGTAGGTAATGATCGGATCACGAGAGGCTAAACCTAGACATGCCAGGGCGCCACCAAAGACATAGCTACGCTCGCTATGTGAGGCCGAGTGAGGTGAAGATGAGAACAGAGGCGCGCTCGTCACTGGAGCTATGAGCACTACGTAGCGCTTCTCGCGGCTGGCAGTACATGCTCACTCTGACTGAGCCTCGCACTATTTATGGACGTTGATTGCCACGCTTTGTAGTTCTGCCTGGTGCTGACAGCACGAAAAACAGCTTTGGACAGCCAAAAAATCGGCCGGACACAACATCTCAAGACAATCAGCAGGTGCCAGCGCCTGACGACCACGCACTAGGGTACGCGCTCTATTCATCTCTGCGTGGTGACGAACAGAAACACCTGTGCCAAGACGCCTTCATTTTATATTTCTTTGTCATGTCTACTTTGGAACGCGTGGAACGGCCGCTCATGGCTCGCGCTCTTAGCGTCTTAGCTTTGACGGCGTTCGGATTTTTGTTGTTTCTTGATATTTTCATCGTGATCTCGCGCTCCGCACCAGAGCAGGCACACTTCTGCATGCCTGACAGTTTGAGACGCTCGAGTTTGTACTACCCAAAACAAGGCCTAACAAGTCCCTTTTCGCAGCACCCCTGGGCAACGCAGTGAGGCACTCTAAGCATGAGAGGATAGCCCGAGGAAAATCATTAACTGGATAAGCGCGCGTGCAAAGCAGCGAACGTATGAGTGCTCGGCTCGCACGCCTAGCACTGCCTTCGCTCGCGCGTAAGATCAAACGAAGTATATCTTTGACTTCGTTCAAACCTAAGGTGAAACGAAGTATATGGCCCATGAATCGCCGAACGCTCCAAGCACCAGATACCGACCTTTCCGGGCAGTTCGTCGCACAACCTCCAACGCAAACGAAAGCGACGACCGACCGCTGCGGAGATGCGGACGCAGGGACGGCGAAGGGGAAGGGTTGACGTTAACTTTCTCTTCTCCGCGATTCCGAAAAAAAAAAAGAAAAAAAACAAAAAAGACTGTTTCTGCGTTTGGCCGCTCGCTCTTGTGTGGCGCTAGCAGTCTAGCTTCCCTCCGCTCTTGATTCCCCGCCCCTCCTCTCCTACTTTCGGCGGCCACTTTTTTCGCGACATGCCAGGCTTTCTCCGTATAGAGGAGGCTATGGCCGTGCCCACGGGTCGACGAGTCACCTGCCGTCGCCGCTTGAAACTATAGTGAGAGAGAGAAAGAGAGGGTGAAAAGCGAACTTTATCTGCACGGCGCGAGGAGCGTGCTGTCCTCACCTGAAGCGTATTATGTTACACCATGGCCCTGAGCAAGGAGCTCGCGCTTGTAGCCTTTCCTGCGGTACATCATGGCAGAGTATCGAGCACTTGTTTTCCCAGGTGTCTGAGAGGCAAGCCGATATTGATGTTATCCTCCTGCACGTCGGCTCTACTAACTCCAATATTAGTGCAAGCGTGTACATCGACAAATATCGTCGTCTAGCTGCTCTGTAAACGCAATCCAGTGATGCAGATTGCCTTTTCTGCCGTTCTTCCGAGACGGGAGAATAGGTTCTGCTTATTGAAATGGCAGCGTAGTCACGCGGCAGAGATCCAGGCTCTGAATAATCGATACAGAGAGGTGAACTCGCTGCTGCGGGAGTCGTGTCGCAGGGAAGGGTTCAGGGTTCCTCGACGGGCCGGTTGACGAGTGGCACCAGTGGATCGGTTGCGGCGGCGTCCACCCAAGCCGGATGGACAACAAGGTACGAACGTGCATTATGAAGTTGCACTAAAGAGCGCGAACATAGAACGGCTACGATTGCCAGGATGGCCGTAAAAAGGGGGACCTGAAAATTGACCCGCGCACATGTCGAGCTAAAATGTTGGTTGGATCCAACACTGCACAAAATAGAAGGTTGACTAGTCTTTATTGTCAAAAACCGAGGATAAAATAAATAATAGGTTCGGTGAAGTCCACGTTTCCTGGGTTGGAGGGACCGTAGTGTAGCTCAGTGAGGAACGTTTCAGCCGCCTCACTAGCCAGCTGTGACAATCGCCTTTTGAGAGCTAGGATTTGTGCGAGGTGAAAGATTAGCCGCTGGCGTCTGTCAGCATCAGTGAAGACGTCCCCAGCTTCTCTCCATCGCGTGAAGAAAGGTGCTCACCCGTGTTTCCCCGTTGCGCAGGTGAAGTCCTGAGAGAATGCGGTAGCGCTCCCACCTTGCAATCCAGCATTTCCAATTGCTTGTGCCGCAACAATCGAACATTTTCGAGGTAGACTTCCCGCCATTGTTACCATTTTGCCCTACGCGGCGGTTTTCTCTTCCGTCTGGTTCTGTCCTTTCTGTCCTCGAAGTTCACCGCTACCACCATGGCGTATTTACAGCTGTCTCCAAAGAAGCACAGATATTGTTTTGACATTTGGCCGATGGCTTCCTTTCTCTACTAACTACCGCGTCGACAACGCGTAAAACTAAATAATTGCGCGCGCGGGTCATGGTGGCCGGCTAGCGGATCCAATTGCCCAAATCATTGATTTATTAAAAAACAAAAAATAGGTTTTTAAATAAATGTTTTATTTCATCTATATATATGTACAGAAATGTTGATTTCGGTACACACCTTTTATGCCAATAATTATATTCCAATTTATAAAAGAAAGCTATGTACATTAAAATTTTAAATAATTTTACAAGAGTAAAGGTATACAGTCAAACGCCGCTACAACGAACGCTTCTACTACAAAATAGCCTGTACAACGCTTTAATAGCCTGTACATCTGCTTTATTGGGGTCATTAAAGTGCGCGACGAATCTAACGAAGTGACGTGAATAACTAAGAATTATCGCGGTCCCACACGCTTTGTTATACAGGTGTTTGACTGTATGCACTATGTCATGCACCTTGACCGGAAATGGCTGTACGCACTACGCGGAAGAGCTAATGTCATTTGGGTCAACCTCTGCGGACTGCGCATGTATCACTGGTGAGCGTGTTAAACCCCCATCTGCGTTCACGCCGCTTCGCGTCGACAGTGTGCGGCTGCTAATTACAAAACTTAACCCACTCGGCCCCCCGCCGTACATGCCAAGCAGAGCTTGGGTTGCTGTCCCAGATTGCACCTCTGGAAAGGGAGTCCCCATACCATTTGGTTCCCCAAAGTTTCGTCAACAACATTAGTTTTTTTTGTTTTTCTTAGTGTTATTCGTCGAAAAGAAATTTCATAAATATCGCCAAATGTTCAACAAAACAAAATGTTTGAGAAAAAAGAACAAAAAAGAAAGCCCCTCACTGCGGATCAAACCGGGGTCCGCTGCGTATGAAGCAGACACCTCAAAGGGGCGATGCAACAATTTTTGTACTTCGCGCAAATACCGCTTATAACGGATCCCTGACGTTAATGACCTATGAAACACGCGTTCGTTTTTCACCCCGCGCAATAGAAGTCCCAGAAAAAAATTAAAGAAAAACGAGCAGCGTTCACCCCCTCAACTCGCAGCCAGAACAAGCGGCCACGTGACCTGGAATTGATTATATGCCGCCAATGTTGATCATAGCCACGCGCTGGTGTTGGCAAAGCACAGGACACGCGCTGAGTTCCAGACATTGTTATGGCTCGGCTATTGTCGTCGTTGCAGCGATTGGACACGGGCCACTATCCGAATGCTTCTCGAGCTAGTAATTATCACGAGCCCAAATCGAGTGCCCACGCAATGCTCGGGTCCAATCTATGAACCGCATTCAAATATCGTCACTGGGGAGTACTGCGATCCCCACGTTACGTCATCAAATTTTGCAAAGGAGAGATTGAATGAAAATGATCGCTTTTGTCCTTGAAATTACACCGCAACAAAGGAGTTCCTTGGCCAGTGGCGTTGCGTGCGAGTATCCTTGAGTCCCACCAGTGCCAGTAAGCTCGTGTAAAGTGAAAAACATTCCAACTGAATATCGTTGCACAGCTCCTTTAAGGCTCGTTCACACAGACCCATTTTCTTACGTTACTTATGAAAAGGCACCGTGAAATCTGTGGCTCGTATTAAGGCTGCGGTCCCACGGCAGCCATCTTGAACAAGGCGTTAGTTCAACCAATAGATGGCGACACGCACCCGTGGGGTGGCCGAAACATTGGTTCACAGTGGGATGGCTCGAGCACCATCACGTTCCCCTCGTGGCCTTGCTCGCGCCGCTGCCAGCTGTGCTCAGCTGGCTCAAGTAGCGTGGCCCAGCAAACGGATGTATGCGAGAATGTCAGGCTGGGTATAAATTGTTCTCTGATATAGGGAGATGCGGTTCGGCGGTTGTAACGGGCTTTCGCAATAAATCTTACCAAGAAGGAATCAAATGTTGATTGACGTGTCAATATTCTATCAATGAAAATTTCTTCTGCAGGAATGCACGCTCAGTAGACTCAATCTTCCAAGACACCAGTGGAAGCGGACGTCAAGTAAACTGCTTCGCGATTTACGGTACTTACCTCACCATTTTAATGACGACTAAAATAACGTCACGAAATATTGTGTTTCACGGGATCCGGAAGATGTTGTAAAGGTTGTTACATTATAGTTCCCAGAAAACAAACGCCGTTGCAATATTTTCGGAAGTACCGAAACACATAATGTTGTAAGTACAGCTTAGGAGGAATATGATGAAAACCATCAGAAGAAATAGGAAGACGTTTATTTGCAATGAAGACGCTATGAATGAACGGCGTTTAGCGATGGCAAGTTATGAGCGTTCGGGAATTTATAAGTTCACGTGATTGCTAACTATGGACATGCGGACAATGAAGACCAGTTTTGTCGGGAGATGGTGTTGCGGTGATGACCTGATATCGGACGACTCGTGGCAGACGAACAAGCAAGTTTCTTCTCAGCGAATGGTAAGTGTCCAGTGTCAAGCACAACACGTGGCTACCGACGTTGTCGACGTTTCGAACACTTACCGCTTTCGACAAAAGTCCTGGCACCTGGGCTAACTTTCTGGAAAGACTCGAAGTCTTCCTTGAGTCCAACGCCATCATGAACAGTAACTGAAAACGATCCACTATTCAGTCGGTGGGTGGCGAAACGTATCCGCATCTGCGGAGTCATGGTCGATGCGTACTCTAAGTGGCTGGAAGTTTACACGATGCCTGCCACGACGTCCAAACACGTCATTGACGTTCTACGGTCTCTTTTACCTACTTTTGCCCTACCGAAAATACTTTTCTCTGATAACGCGCCAAATCTTGCTTCAAATAAAATAAACAAGTTTTTGAAGAAAAAAAAAACGGCATCAGGCATCACATTAGTGCACCATACCATCCTGCAACTAACGGGCAAGCAGAACAGATGGTGTGCGAAACGAAAAAAAGCCCTTTTGAAGCTTACGGAAGAAGCAGTTCAGTGAAGAATCGCCAGGTTCTTGTTCCAGCAGCACGCGACGGTCTCATCTTACACGGTAAAAACACCCGCCGAAGCAATGTTCGGCGGACGAAGAGCCACACCCCTCGATCTCATGATACTATGGCCTACGAACGAAGATCGAGAGATTCCCAGATCGGGAGTAATGGCAGTTTATTCGGTCGGACAACTCGTCTACGTGAGGAATTTCAGCGGAAGTCGGGCCTTCCATGTAAAACTTGAGTAGAAAAGGCTCTATGTTGGTTGACCAGAAGGTGTCATCCCTCTGAATACGTTGGATATCAATGCCCTTGAGTGTAAATATAACTAAATCACAAAACTCTCTTTGTGTATTGTGTAACTGCCCTTGTATTTGATAGTAGAAGCTATGGTGGTGATTTGGACCTTTCACACCAGGCTCCTTTTTTATTTTTCGCCTCATACTCCTTTGCGGTTTAAGTATGCTTCAAGAATCTTTTGGAACGGGGACACTTTACGTCAACGAGGCCATTTGTTCCAAGTAGTCAATCAGGGAATGCTGCTAGAAATCCGTCCCTCATATTAACGAATAAGCCGCACTTCTGCACAGTGCAGTTTTCCTGTTCCACGTACAGTTGTAAAGCAGCATCCTCATTGATTCTACCATATTCTGTTGCGGGTGAAGAAAGTCTTTGGGTACACGATACTTGAAACAAGTCTGGCACTGTACGTTGTGGTTCGACACCCACTAATGTCGTCGTCCTTATAGAGCCTCATCATTTAATCATTACCTCGTCACCTCATATTGCTCTTCATCAACAGTAAGTACAATAGGCTACCGCCATATTACAATCCAAGAATTGAAAAATTGAGTCGTTCAGTCCTTCAACAAGTTTATTATTTATATAATGTTATTACGTTACATTACCTCGAGACGATTGACGTCCATCGTCGATCTTCAAATACTTATACCTGTATATAAATTAGACGCACAAGGGGGGGGGGGGGGGATCGGTGGCCGAGTGCATGGTCTAGCGCACACCAGCTCGGAGCACTTGGAGCG